>WBMZ01000281.1:0-18773 GCA_013400975.1 Atrichornis clamosus
TCGGACACAGCCCGGACTCTTCTCCCCACCGAGGGATTCAGGAATGTTCGATCCCTCCCTGCTCCTCCCCTTTGCATCCCTGCCACTTCCATAGGATCCCATCCCCGGCACTACTATGGGATCCCATCCCTGGAACCTCCATAGGATCCCATCCCCGAGAATTCCATCGGATGCCATCCCCGGGACCTCCATAGGATCCCATCCCTGGCACTTCCATGGGATCCCATCCCCGTTCCCGTCCCTCTGCGGGATCTCGGACACGCCCGCGTCATTCCCATGGCACGGGAAACCACCTGGATACCCCTGGAGCGCAGCGCATCCCGAAGGATGGTCCAGGGAGCAGGGAAGGCCGGGAGCCTCCCGCAGGGAGGGGAGGTTTTGGGATCCCGCAGGGAGACGGGAATTGGGGTTCGCTCCGTGTCCCCATCCCAGCCGTGCCCCCCGGGATGCTTCCCTCCCTCAGCGGGGAGAATCCCACGTGGATCCGTGCGGAGCTCGGATCCAGGGAATCCCTGCGGGGGGTTTTCGGGAGGAGCGGCGCTCCCGCGGCCACTCCTCCCGCGCTCCCGGCGCTCCATCGGCGGATTCCTGCTGCCACCGCGTGGATCCGGCCGGGAAGCCCCGGGAAGCGATTCCTGCCAGGTGCTCCCGTGTTTTCCTAAATCCCACACGGAATTTTACACGAGAAATCCCTCAGTGCTTTTGATTTTCCTTCCCACTTTGACGCAACCAAACTCCCAGGACCGGGAATGCGAGATCCAGGACCTTCCGTGGCGCTGACTCGTGTCCCAAATCCCTTGGGAATGGCTCCGGGTGGGTTCTGGAGCTGTGGCGGGGGGGGGAGGATCGCCCTTTCCTCCACCTCAAGTTGGAAATCTGGAGCTGGGAGCAGATCCATGGATGAGCTCCGAGCTGGGAACACCCTCATTCCCTGCCCTTGGATGCTCCTTCATTAGGCACGAAGTTGGGTCATGGAGAGATTCCAGCGGGGTGGAAAAGGGGCCCGGCACAAGGAATGTCCAGAGGTGCCCCTGCTGATTTTAGGGAATGAAAAGAGGAATTTTTATTCCCCGGCTGTGGATGCGGAGTTTTCAATCCCCTCAGGAAAGGCAGGGAAAAGCGGGATCTTTGGGAAAGGTTTCCGCATGTCTCCCTCGGGAGTCGGGAAGGATTTGGCTCCTGGGCTCCCGTGTGGGATGAATGGAACTGTTGGAATTCGGGCTTGGAGCAGCACTGAGGGGCCAAGGGCAGCTCAGGGAACCCTCCCTCACCCCCTGGAGCAGGGAATTCAAACTGGGACACGGGATAAGCTTTCCCTTGGGATCTGCCAGCCTTTCCTGCAGCCCGTGGTGGGGGCGGTGATTCCTGATCTGATCCCACTGGATTTAAACCGGCATTTTTCCAGGTAGGATTCGTGCTTTCCCCGCAGCCAGGAGATCGTGGGCAGCCCAAAAATCTCATGGAAGTTCGTCCTGGCTGAGGAGGGAATGGTTATGGCTCTCACAGGGAATGGAATTCCCAGGGAAGCTGTGGCTGCCCCATCCCTGGCAGGTTGGACGGGCCTTGGAGCAACCTGGGATGGTGGGAGGTGTCCCTGCCCATGGAATGGGAGGAGCTTTGAGTCCCTCCCATCCCAAACCATCCCGGAATTCTGCTGGATTCAGGACGAGGACGGGCATGGAGCGTGGTTTAAACGCTCCCAGAAAGTGGGGAAGGCCTGGGAAGGGGGGTCTGAGGCCAAGGAATGGATATTTGACATAAAATTGGGATCTGCCGGCCTTGGCTCGGGTCTCCGTTGCCATGGAAACCCGGAGAACGCTGGGATGGGGGCCGTGAGCGACGTCCGAGCCTCAGATCCCCCTTCCCAGGGCACAGAGCCCGGGATTTGCTGGGATAATCCCACCGGAGAGCTCAGTCCTTGCTGCAGCCTCGTCTGGGGACCGGGATGGGATTTCGAGTGATCCCGCCTCTTCCCAGCCCCTGCTGGGGGTGAAAAACCTGGATATCGAGGATGGGGCATTCCAGGGAGCCGTGGCAGGAGCTCCAGGCGGGATCTGCGTGTCCAAGGAACCTGGAGCAGGCAGGGAGCTGGGGCTGGGAAGGCCCTGCCACCCTCTGGAAAGGGAGGAATTGTCCTGGGAGCTTCTTTCCCACTTTGGCTCCATTTTCCTGGCACAGGGAGCTCTGGGAAGGGAAGCGCCGCAGGCTGGGAGTGACGCTGCTCTGGCTGAAGCAGAATCCCAGGAAAAACAAGAGGGAAATGAAGATTTTTGTCCTTTCCTTGCCTGAGCGATCCCAGAACGATCCCAGCTGAACCCAATGGGAATTTCGGTGTTTCCTGACGAGGGTTTGCTTTTCCCAATCCCAATTCTCTGCACTCCCACAAATGGGAGATCCCAAACCTCTTCCCGCCTCCCGCTGTCTCCACAACTTGGAAAATCATCCCTGGCCCTTCCTGGGGCCCTCGGTGGGTGCAGAAGGACCCAAAATCTGGGATGAGACCGAGTTTAATTCCCCTTAATCCCAACGCCTCCTCCACCCCCTCAGCCAGGTTATTTTGGGATCTGCTCCCTCCTCCAGCCGCTCCAGCAGGAAGAGCCGCTGGAACACCGGGAACCGGCCACGGATTTTTCCCAAAGGCACCAGAGCCCGGAAAACTCCGAGTTCCCGCATCCAGTGGTGATTCCTGGGAGGTTCCAGCGGCAGCGGGAGCAGCCCTGCGGTGCTGGGAGCGGGAGGTGGCGGAGCCGGGAACGCCGGGGTTGTCTCCTGGGATTTTCCGGTTCCTGGCTCACCCTGGGCTGCCTCCCAGCTTTCCCTGGAATGTCAGCTCCGTATTCCCTCCGTCTCCAAAGCCGTGGAGTTGCTGGGAGCTCATCCTTGGCTCTCCTGGGTGGGATCGAGGGGAGGTTTGAGCTTTGCAGCCACCGGAGACCGGGATGGATCCATCCGGCGAATTCCAGGTGCCAGGAGGGGAAACGGTGCTGGATTATCCCTGGATTTGGGGATGGGGTGTGCGGGAAGAGCTGGAAAACCTCAGGCACAGCGGAGCTTTTCGGGGATGCAGTGGAGGCATCAACACCCAGGGGCTGAGGGCAAAAAGGTTTCCCAGGAATTCCCTGTTTTTATCGCAGTTTTTAATGCACAGAGCCAGGAAGCGGCTCTGGAGCTAAAATCCAATGGATTTGTCAGCCCTGGATGGGAGCTGAGGCTGAGGGAAGCAAATCAGAGAATCATGGAATGGTTTGGGTTGGAAAAAACCTTTGGGATCGTCTCTCCAGAGGGTCTGGGTGGGTTCATCGCTCCGGCCCCTCGTGGGGTTGAGGAACCTCCTGGCGCCACAGGAGAGCAGAAAATCCCAGATCCAGAGGTTTTTATGGAGGCAATCTTCCTTCCCGGGGCCGGAGCAGGAAGAACTCCGCCGTGGGATGGGAATTTTCCCTCTTCTTTTCACTGGAGACATGAAAAGAAGAGGGAAAATTTCCTTCCCGGGGCCGGAGCAGGAAGAACTCCGCCGTGGGATGGGAATTTTCCCTCTTCCTTTCACTGGAGACACGAAAACCACAACAAAAAGGTGAAAACAATTCCCACCCACGCCTGGTGTGGTCCCCCGGCTCCAGGAGCAGGGAAAGGCAGGGGAAGGGCCCCGATTCCAGGGATTTTGGAGGGAGGTTGTAGGAAAAAGGAATTAATCTCACCTGGGAAGGTTTTCCTGTATTAAAATACAGGGAAAAACTAATGGAAGGGGTGAAATGTGGCCTCACCTCCCTCCCAGGAAGGAATTTCCTCCCAATATCCCATCTAAACTCCCCCTCTGTCAGTGGGAAGCCATTCCCACTTATCCCGGCCCTCCATCCCTGGGAAGCAGCCTCTTTCCATATTTCCTGCCGGCTCCTCCAGGCGCCGGAAGGCCACAATTAGGTCATCCCGGAGCCTTCCCTCTCCAGGTTGAGCAATTCCAATTTTCCCAGCCTTTCCCCATGGGATCCATCCCTCGGATCATCCCGGAGCCCCCTCTGGACTCGCTCCGGGCGAGGGGATGGATGGCGATGGGAAAACCGGGATGGACAAAGGGCAGCTGCTCTGCCGGACGTGGAGCAGGGAATTCCATCCAAGGCTGGAGTAGCCGGGAGAGACCCAACAGCTCCTGGGAAAGGAGTGGGAACTTCGGGAGGAGCTCCCTTTGCCTTCCCGGCGTTTTATCCCCACTTCCCACCAAGCGGCCGCGCAGGGAGGCCTTGGAGAGACGCGGGATGTTCAGGACTCCGCGGGATTCCGCGCCAGGGCCTGGAGGTGGATCCGGCTCCGGAGGACACCGGGAGAATCCCGGGCCGTCATTCCAGGCGGTCCCGAATCTCCGCCGCGCACAAAGCCCCGCATCCGCCGCGGCGCTGGGAACCATCAAAGCCCCGGGAAGGCTCCGGGAAGCCGGACCCCTCTGGAGCAGGGATTTGTGAGCTCCTCCCTGCTGGAAAAACCTCCAAGGGCTTTATCGGCCCAGCCGGGATCCGCCCGCCCCGCGCTGCTCCCGCCTGGAGCGGCTTGCGGGATGGAAAACCGGGAACCGCGGCGCTGCCGGGGGCGGGGGGGGCCCATCCCGAGCTCAGATCCCACGGGGAAGCTGGAAAAGTTCTCCCGAATGTCTGGAAGTGAATTTGCAGCCGCGCTCGGGGGGGTTTGCCGCTAATGAGATGCACGAAAGGCGTTAATTAATGCGGGAGGGCCGGAATTCCTCACGGGGCTGAGCAGGGCTTGGCGCTGGCTCTGGGATGAGAGGGTTCAAACGAGGGGAAAATCCTCTGGAAGAGCTGGAAGAGCATTTCTGGGAGAGCTGGGGGTCTGGAAAGGAAAAGGGGACGAAAAAGGAAAAGAAAAAGCCTTGGTGGGGATAACGGAGGGGGACAGAGGGAAAAAGGGAATTGAGCCATTCCCAGAGGCTGATGCCGGGCAGGGATTGGGCTGGATTTGGGGAATCGTGTTCATCTCCTCACTGTCGGGAATTCATGGAGCGGCGCGGCCCGGCCCAGGATCCGATGATGTGTCCCGGGAAGTTCTCGTGGATCCCGTTAGGGCCGTGAAGTGTTGGGATGGTGGGAGCTGTCCATCCCGGTCCATCCGGCCCTGTCTGGGAATGGGAATCTGGGCCCTGCCTGGGAGCCGGAAAACAGCCGGGACAGACGAGGAGTGAAATCCCGCCCAAGGCGGATCCCGACCTCCCGCTGCTCCTCACACACAATTCCCGCTCAATCCCAGCCCCTGCTCGGCTCCTGCAGCACCTCCAGCCCTGGAATCTGGGATTCAGTCCCGGGGAGCTGCCGCCTGCCCTGGGAAACGCCCCTCATTCCCTCCTGGAGCTGCCATTCCCGGCCGGAGTCCCGTGTTTCCCCACCAGAGGATTTTTTGGGCAGGATTTTCCAAGGTTGAGTCAGAGGGAGGTCGGGAAGCGGGATTGGGAAGACAGAGCTGCCGCCTGTGCCTGTCGGGGCCTCGGGAATGGCGGGGATGGGTTTGGAGCTGGGAAACACCAGGAGGAGGGAGGGAAATCCGGGACAGGCAGAAGGAAAAGGGATCCCAGCGGCTGCTGGCTCGGAGCTGCTCCCGGGAGTTTGGTTATCCCGTTTATCCTGGTTCCTTTATCCCGGTCTCTTTACCCTGGTTTATTTATCCCACTTTCTTTAACCCGGTTTCTTTGTCCCGGTTTTTTTAATCCCGGTTTCTTTATCCTGGTTTCCTTATCTGTTTTTGAAGGAAAAAGCAGCTCCAGGAAGGGCCTCTCCCAAACACGGGAGTCCAAGGCCGGGTGGGACAGAGCTTGGAGCAACCTGGAATAGCGGGAGGAGTCCCTGCCCATGGAATGGGGCGGGATTTAAAGTCCTTCCAGCCCAAATAATTCTGGGATTGTGGAGAGCAATATCCTGATGGATATCCAGGCCAGGAGCAGGGAGGTTCAGGGCTGGCTGAACTGGGAATCTGAGCTAAATAGGGATCATTTTCACTGGAATTGAAGGATGGAAAAGGTTGGTGGATGGACGTTCCTGGGTTTTTTCGGGAGCATCCTCCTCCCCGTGGAGTCCCATGGAGTGTCCGAGGGGGGATTTGGGTGTCCCTCGTGCTCCGGGGGTGTCCAAGGGGTCGGAGCCTGGATCGGGATCACGAGGGGACCCCGGGAGCCGAGGAGAAACGATCCCATGGGAAGAGGCTCCTCTGCTTACTCCAGGCTCTAAAAAGTTGCCCTGATCCCGGCTTTTCCCGGGATGCAGCCCCTGCTCTGGGATAAACGGAGCTCGGGAATGCCGAGGGGTGAGGGGAGGGCTAATTAGCGATGTGGGGATAATTACCACGGCTTTGCTCCTCCCCTCCCGCCCCCGGCCACGCTCGGGATCCGGGATGGGCCCGGGTTTGTCATTCCCTGGAGCTGCTGCTCCCGGGATCCCAGGGAACTCCTCAAAGCTGGATCCGCTTTGCTTGGAGCCCTCGGGATGACATGGAATTAATTTGGGCCGGAGGGATGGACAGGATCGCTCAAAAAGCCTCTGGGTCATCGGAGAAAAACTGGGATTGGGAAAAACCCCACGGATACAGGGAGGGGCCTTCGGGGGTTGTTGCTCAGATTTTTGGTAATTTGCTTTTCTTTTCTTTATTATTATTTATTTTAATTAATTTTTTTGTTAGTATTTACTTATTCTTATTGATTTATTATTTATTTATTTTTTATTTATTTCTTAGTATTTATTTCTTTTTCCTCCCGAGCCTCAGGGGGATTCGTTTTGTCCCTTCCAAGCTTTTCCCGCAGAAACATCCAAGCCTTTGCTGGGATTTAGCAGAGGATAACTCTTCTCTCCATCCCAGGAAAACTCTCCATCCCAGTCAGAACTTCTGGAGGATCCACGCTGCCAATAAAGCAGGAAAAAAACCGCCCGGAAGAGCAAAAATAACCGGGATGTGTCCGCTGCTGCTGCTGAAAGGTGGGAAAAGTGGAGGGAAATGGGGGAAAATTCCCTTTTTTTGGTGTCTGCACTCCAGGCTGGAGCCACCAGAGGGCGAGGACAGCGCGCGGCGGCCGGGAAAGGGCTCGGGAAGGGGAATTTTGGGAGATCCCGAGCCGGGGTTGGCGCCTGGATGTGACTCTGGGACATCGCAGGGACATCCCTGGAACATCCCTGGGACATCCCTGGGACATCGCCGGGACATTGGCCCAGGGCACAAAAAAGTCATCCAAAAAACCGCACCAAAAAGTCACCAAAATTCACCAAAAAATCACCAAAAAGTCACCAAAAAAACCCACCGAACCCCGCTCCCGCAAAATCACAAAAAGGCCACAAAAAACCCGCACCAAAAATAAAACAAAAGTCACCAAAAATCACCAAAAATATCACCAAAAAAAAAATCACAAAAAGGTAGCAAGAAAGTCGCAAAAAAGTCACAAATATGTCACTAAAAATCACAAAAAAACCCACCAAAAAAAGTCACAAAAAATCACCAAAAATCACCAAAAATTGCCAAAAAAGTCACCAAAAGTCACCAAAAAAAATCACCCAAAATGTCAGGAAAAAAGTCACCCAAAAGTCACAAAAAATCACCAAAAATTGCCAAAAAAGTCACAAAAAGTCACCCAAACAGTCCCAAAAAAGTCACCAAAAAAAAAAACCCACCAAAAAGTCACAAAGCACCCCCTGCCCCCCCAAATCCCCATCAAAGTCCCAAAGAATTCTGCCTGCGGAGGATTCGGGATTCGTGTCCCCCCGGGATGGGGACCAGGCCTGGCCCTGCTCAGAGCCCTCCGCTCCCATCCCAAATTTCTGTTCCTGCTGCTCCTTGCGCTGCCGGGATTTCCCTCCTCTCCTCATCCCACTCCTTCCGCTGCCTTAGGGAAAACCCTCCCCTGAAATCCCAAAATCGCAGCTGGGTCGGGAAGGTCCCAAATCCTGCTTTGGGGTCCTGGTCACGTCCACTTAAAAATCCCGGTGGGAAAGTCTGGATCAAGGCAGGGAAAAATCATCAGCTCGGCTCCTCCATCCTCATTCCCTGCTCCAGAATTCCCAGGGTGCAAAAAAACCACCTGGAATTTGGTTAAAAGACGCCGCGACCTCCGTGGCTTTTTTATGGAATTGCATCCCGGCCCCTCTGGAAGCACAGCCGGCTCCTTCTTCCACAGGCACAGGAGGCTTCCATTTTATTCTTCCAAGAAAAATTCCAGAAAATCCTCCCTTCCCGCCCCGAAGGAACACCCCGGGCCGGGGGGATTTCCTGCACGTCCCTGGGGAAGCGCAGGGATGCTCCCAGTTTGATCCTTT
The DNA here is from genome assembly GCA_013400975.1 of Atrichornis clamosus. Lineage (NCBI taxonomy): Eukaryota > Metazoa > Chordata > Aves > Passeriformes > Menuridae > Atrichornis > Atrichornis clamosus. Next base: position 8,295 of record WBMZ01000281.1, read on the forward strand.
TTTTTTTTTTTTTCCAGGAGCAGCGAGAGCAACTGGATTTCCCGGCCTTTCCTCTGGAAGGAACGCCCAGGGAATGTGCAGGGAATGTGTTAATAAATTCCTGGAGACGTCTCCGGTCAGGGCCCGGAGCTTTTTCTCGGCCAGAAATTCCCACTCCTGCAATTTTTTATGGCACCGGGATCTGGGAGGAGGCCGCTCCTTTTCCAGCCGCCAAATCCAGGCGTTCCTCTCCAGCTTTTTGTCCTTTTAGGCACCTCCAAGGATTGGGAATGAAATTGGGATGGAAGCGACTTTGGGCAAACGTTAATGAAGAGCAGCTGGGAGCCACTCGGGAAGGTTTGGGCTTGGATTGGGAATGCCTGGAGCGGGAATCGCGTTCCTGTCCATGGAAGGGATGAACGTCTGCATCCCTGAACTGCTCCGTGATCCCTGGGGGGATTGGGAGAGGGAGAGGCCGGGATTGCAGAACTCCTGGAGCGCCGGGGTTGGGAGGAGGGAGGAAAATCGTCCGGGATTTGGGATCTGTGAGGCTGAGATGGGATTGAGGAACCCCGGGAGGTTTGGAATTCCCCGTGTGAGAGCTCTGATCCCAGATTTCCTCCGGGAGCATCCAGCTGATCCCAAATTCCCTCCAGGAGCAGCAGCTCCCTGGCGAGGGCAGGGAGGCTGCAGGGATGGATGGAGACTCCTCCTGCCCCTGATCCCTGCAGTTCGGCTCTCCCTGGGAATGATTTCCCTTGGAATGATTTCCCGGCCGTTGGAGCGGCTGCTTCTCCCTGGTTCGTTATCCCTGCGGAGGGTGGGGATGGAGGGAAAGGAGCCGGGGCCGGGAGCTACGCGTGCCCGGGAATTCCACATCCTCGGGCACGGCCGCTTCCCCTGGAGGGGCCGCATTCCCGCCGGACTGTGCCCATCCCGGGCTGTCCCACAGCCGGGAATCCCGCGGGATGAGCTCCAGGGCCGCTGTCAGGGCTCCGCTTCTCCCTCTCATTGATTTGGGAAGACTTGGAAAACCCGAGGAGCCTCCTGGCCGCCCTCTGCTCTTCCCGATGTTTTTGGGGGACCCAGGGCTCTTCAGCCACCCCTGGGATGTCCCTGGGAGCGGCGCGCGGATGCCTGGGATGCTCTCTGGAAAGGGGAAAAGCACTTTCGGGGACAGCTCCGGGCTCGTTCCCGGTTTTTCCCGGCGGGAAGCAGGAAGAGGCGGCTGCTGGTGCAGGCGGCAGCCCAGGAGGGGTCAGCACAGCCCAAGGATTGGGAGCGGGCAGGGAATGCCCGGACAGGGAGAAGGGAGCGCTCCCTGCTCCGCCCCGGCGGCTCTCGGAGCATCCCGCGGGCACCGCTCCGGGATGGCTCAAAGGAGGAATGTCGGGAGTTTCGGGACCATCGGGAGCTCCCCGGGAAGCTCCCACCTCCCTTTGGCCTTTCCAGGAACCAATTCAGCGACGGGCAAAGGGAATTAATTAAAGATTATCAAGGATTATTAATGCTTGGATGGGTCAGTGACGGGAATGCCGAGCTCCAGCAAAGCTCCAAAGCCTTCGGGGTGGGAATCTCCATTCCTGGAACATCCCGGAGCCGGAGGGGGCTGGGACAGAGCCGTGTCCGTCTGTCCTGCCGGGGCTGTCGGGCACAGAGGGAATCCTTTGTTTTCCTGGCCCGCGGATTTGGGAAGCGGGATTCAGGGAACAGCTGGGCCGGGCCGCGCCACAGCCTCGCACCGGCGCCACAAAGCGGTGGTTAATTAGTCGTTAATTAGCGAGCCGTGCCCGGAGCAGGAGCTGCGGCAGCCGACGGCGCTGGGACGCGGATGGTGCTCCCGGGAAGAGAGGAAATTGGGATTTTCCAGCTGATAAAATCCCGGGATTTGCTGCTCCACATCCTGCCTCCGCACAAGGAGGGGGATTTTTAGGAGCAGTCCCTTCCCACCTGGATGTTGGTTGGGAGAATCCTTCTCCTGCCGTTCCCCGTCCTGCTCCGGGCTCCTGTGGCAGCACCGGAGTTTTCCTTCTTTTTGGTGGAAAAAGTCACAACCTCGCGCAGGAAATGAGGGAATCTCTCGGGATTTGGCCATTCCCAGGAGGCCCGGCCGCCGCCCGGAGGTGGGAATGTGCCAGGGGTGGCTTTGCTCACGTCCAGCTTTCCCTGCACAGGAAATTTCCTGGAGGATGGAGATGGAATCTCCCGTTTTCCCTGGATCCTGATGTAACGTGAGGCAGTGCCGGGGAGGTTCGGGTTGGATTTCAGGAAGAAGTTTCTACTTCCAGAGGGTGATCGGGCTCTGGACAGGGAATGGTCACGTTCCCAAACCTGCCAGAGCTCCAGGAGTGTTTGGACAATGTGGGATTGTCGGGATGTCTGTGCAGGGCCGGGAGCCGGACTCGACCCTTGTGGATCCCTCCCAACTGAGGCTATTCCATGATTCTACAAAACCCTTTGGAAATACCTCTCCCACACATTTCCCCTCCAATTCCAGCGGCTCACTGGCGAACCAGGACCCTCCAAGCTCTTGCTCCAGGTTTGGATCCTCAGGGATGGAGCCGGCCGTGGATGAGCGGGATGCAGCCGTGCCCGGGTATCCCGAGCATCCACCCAGACCTTTCCCGGAGCCTCCCCCTGCGGAGTTTTCCAGGTTAACCTGGAGCCAGCTCAGCTTTTCTTCCGCTTCCCCGGCTTTGGATTCTGCTGAGGTTTCCCAGGAGGGACCTTTGCGCCTCCCCGGAGCAGAGCCAGGGAAAACAAGGCCGTGCTGAGGAAGCAGAATGGAAAAAAGGCTGGGAAGCAGAAGTGCCTGGAGAGCTGAGGTGGCTCCGGGAGAATCCCGCTGCCCTCCATGTGCTGGGACACGGCTGGGAATTCTGCTGGGGCTGCAGAATTCTCTCTCCCAGCCAAAATTAACTTCTCCTGCTCCAGCAGGAATTTTGCTGGAGAGCCCAGGCAATTCCAGGCATTCCCAGATTTCAGAAGTCCCGGCAGCTCCCCCGGCCCCGCGGGTGAGGGAGGAGGGAGCGGCCGTGAGTTCCCAAGGGATGGGAGGAGTTTTCCAGGTCCCGCCAAGTCGGGGCCGCTCCATCTTTTCCCGAGATGCCGGGATTTGTTCCCACCGCTCTCCTGCAGCTTTGGAGGCCGTTTCTGGTCTTTCCCATGGGATTTGGTGGCCTGGAAACGGCGGAGCTGCTTTAGGGGCGGGACCAGACCCCAAAAGTGCCAAGTCCCGTTTTTCCCTCTGCCCTGCTTTGTTCTCGAGCCACAAATCCCGGGAATGTCTTCCCAGTGGATGCGTTCACAGGCAGTTGATCCAATCAGTGCTGGGATCACGACCAAAATTTTGCAGGAAGAGCCTGAAATGATGGTTTTAAGCAAAAAAAGGCAGTGGCTGCGTGGCTCCCCTCTCCCGATCCCGGTCTGGGCTCTGTTCCCGCCCGGCTGCTGAATTCCAGGGAAGGGCTGGGACTCCGTGAGGATCTGGAAGCAAGGAGAGCGCGAGGCTCTCTGCCATCCCCCTGGATCGCTCGGGATCACCCCGGATCTCCCTTCCCTGCCTGTGTTTATCCCAAAATTCCTGGTTGTGAAGGTGGTTGCAGTCTCTTCCCTGCCCTTCCTGCTGGGAATCCCCATTCCCTGCCGTTCCAAATCATCTGGATGCCGGGACGGGCCCATTTCTTTCATTCCCTGACCCCTTTTTCAAGCTGGACACGCCGGAAAAAAAGGTGGGGAAGGTGGAAAACAACCTCTGCTCCCTGGGAAAGCGGAGGGTTGGTGTCTGGAAGGACTCGGGATGGCTGGGAATGCCTGGGCTCCCGAAGAGCCGGGCCGCTGCTTCCGCGTTATTCCTGTTTGTTATCCTGGAAGCCGGCGCTCCAGAGGGTCGCTTTTCCTGCCTGATGCGGATTTAGGGATTTGCTGCAGCATTCCAGCGCTCCCATATTCCTGGTGGAATCATCGAGGCAGGCGGGTCCCGGCTAATGAGCTCCCCGCCCTAACGAGCTCCTGGTCACCGGCTTGGGAAAAAAAATGGGGGGAAAAAAAATAAGGAGAGAGGGAGAAAGGGGAGCCGGGCGTCATCCCGATGATTCCCGTTTTTTAAGGATTGGGCCTGGGGGCTTTTCCCACCATCCCCGCCCTCCTCTGTCATCCCAAGAAAGGGATGGAGGGGAAAATCCCTCCAGAACAAAGAGGAGTTACCTGCAAACAAATCCCTCGCAACGGCTGCGTTTTAATTCCCAGGAAAAGCTCTCCAAATGGGCCCATCCAGCAGAACTAAAACATTTGGGATGCTTGGCTTGGTGCAGATGCTTTTCCTTGTGGAAAAGGCCGTGGTGGCTCCCCCTCTGTTTATTGGGATGCGCAGAAAAACGGGAGAGCAGCTGGAAAAACTGGGAGAGCTTCCCGGGGCACATCTGGAGTGGCTGGATCCTCCCCTGGAGCCCCGGGCTGGGAATTCGGGGGGAAAGAGGGGATGTGGGGAGTGGGAATTGGAGCAGCCAAGCCAGGGGCATCTCTAGGGATAGAAAGTCGTCAGGGATCCTGGATGGGATCCTGGAATGAAGGGCGGGAGTGGCTGAGCTGGGGGAGCCGCTCCCTCCTGGCTCCAGGGAGGAAAATCGGGATGTGCCCTGGGAATGGTGCCTGGATCTGTGCGGCTTCCTTTTCCCAAGGCAGAGCTGAGCTGGGCAAGGTTCCAGATCCCACAAAAATTCCTTGCAACCTGCAGGAGTCAAATCCCGTTAAATCCCGGTGCTGTCTGCGGGGACCTGGGTTCCAGACGGAGCTGGGAATGCCGGCGGGTGCTCTGAGTGTCTGGGAATTCCCGTGTCCCTGGAATTCTTTCCAACAAGGAGGTGCCGGTTGGTGGCTCAAGAGCGACATTTCCAGGCTGGAGCACAGGGTGAGCGGGATCACTGGCGGGAATTCCGGCGCCTTGGATCCGTATCCATATGGAACAGCACAAGGAGGGAGCCGGGGGATCACAGGAATAGGGATGGGAGTGGCTGGATTTGTGCTGCTCGCCCAAAGCGTCTCCCGGCATTCCCGGTGGGATGAAATCCTCCAGGATGTTCCACATCCACGTGGAATTTCCACTGGGAAGGCCGGGCTGGAATGTAGCTGGGAATCCACACCCTGGGCCTGGCGGGGAGTTTCAGCTTCAAAGGGAATGGGATTCATTCCTGCAAATTCCATCATGGAAAATCAGGAGGGCTTCCCTTTAACCTCGCTGATCTCGGGAATGCTGAGGGGATTCCTTGGCTGGGAATTGGGAAAGGGGATAAAAGGGAGAATTCATTTTTCCACCTGTTTGATGCCAAATTTGGCCCGTGGGGAGAGAAACTTGGATATTTTAGGACTATTTCCAGAGGGAGCGATGCCCTTTGGGAATGAAAACGGTTCTGCTTTGGGAAGGAAATGATATTTTGGAAAAGTTCCTTCTTTTTTTTTGGGGGGGGGGAAAGGGACAAAAGCTGAAATCCATAAACCTCCCTCTGCTCCCTGTGCAGCTCCAGGAGTTCTCCTTCCTCCAACTCTGGCTCTCCTGTAAATAAAAACGGGATTTCATTGATTTTACTGATTTCATTAATTTCATTAATTTCATTGATTTTATTGATTTTATTGATTTTATTGATTTTATTTCTTGGCGGAGAAATTTTTCGCCTTTGGCTGGAGCTCACAGGATGCGAAATTCCAGCCAGGAATGCGATTTGGGGTCTTTTCCCCCCTCCTTTTCCAGCTCTCCATGGGTGTTCACTGCCAGCGCTGCCGCATCCTGAACTCCAGCGCGGCCGTAACTCCCGGCAAAAACTCCCGGCGGGATTGGAAGAGCGGCTGGCGAATGTGGAGTTCGGGAATTAAACCCGGCTCTGGGCTTAGGCCGAGCTTTGCGCCGGGCTTTGATTCCCTCGCAGGCGCTCCCTGCGCACGCCGGCAGAGTTTTAATTAAACGCTCCTCGCGCCGCCGTAATTCCAGCTTGGAAAGCCTCCAGGCGGCCGCGTTTTCCCAAAAAAAAACCGGCGGCGGGGGGATGCGCTCCCCTCCCCCCGGCCCGGCCGAGGTTTGGCTCTGCGAACGCCGCTAATTAGGGCTGCCCGGCGCGGCGATTGCATCGCTAATTAGCGCTGACCTCTCCCGAGGAGCTGCGGCCGTTCCCGGAGCGCTTCCTGCGGGATGCTGCCAGGAAAAGTCTCCCTGGCACCGGGAATGCGGCGCTGGGGCTCGCAGGGAACGCGGCTGGGGCGAGCCCGGGGTCGTCGGGTTGGAAATGAGGTTCTGCTGCTCCCGCCCGGGGTGTTCCCGGCTGGAAATCCCGCTGGGATCGGCGCTGGGGACCTGCTCCGCCAAGGAATTGTTGGATTAGGAACAGGGAGATGAAGAAATGGGAGGGTGGGAGAGCACGGGATCCCGCTCTCCAGGTGGGAGTCGGGCTCCTCTCCCGCGGAACAGGACAAGGGGGAATTGTTGTCCCAGGGAAGGCTGAGGTTGGATATCTGGGAAAATTTCCCCCCGGGAAGAGCCTTCCCGGGGAAGCGGTGGAGCCTCCATCCCTGGAATTGTTCCCCATCCCTTCAGGACGGAGTGCTGGGGAATTCGTGGGAATGCCGGGGTTCGGTCCAAGGTGGGACAGGATGTCCTCGGAGAACTTTTCCAGCCTCAGTGATTCTGGCGTTCCCTGGATTTAGACATCCCATGGAAGCTGTCCCGGCGGCAGCACATCCCACAGCAGAGCCGGTGTGGGAATTCTCCAGAGGCTCCAGGGGCCCTTCCCAGCACCCACAGACGCTGGGATGGATTTTTCCTTCCCTTCCCTTGAAATTCCCGCGTGGCTCCAGTGCTGACTTTCCTAGGCAGACACAAGACCCTTCCTCTGTCAATTCCCAATATTTAACATTTCTTCCATGTTTCCCAGCGATTTGAAATGCAAAACCTGTCTGGATAAGCTCCTTTTTTTTTTTTTTCTTTTCCTTTTNTGAAATGCAAGTCTGGATAAGCTCCTTTTTTTTTTTTTTCTTTTCCTTTTTTCCTTTTTCCCCCCTTTCCCACCCCGCTGGAGCCGAGGCGTTGAAGGCGGATGTGTTTAACTTAAAAAAAAAAAAAGGAGATTTTAAAATTCTGGGTCTGCACTTCTTTAATTTTTCCCATTTCCATTCGCATGCAGCCCAGCACAGGGAAAAGGCAGGAAGAGCAAACACGAAATTCATCACTCTGCGGGTCTGGATCGTAATCAAAAATGTTCAAGTTAAGAATTAAAATTAAAAATTAAAATTAAGAATTTCAATCAAAAAGTACAAGAAATTGGGTAATTGGCTAAATCAGCGGGGGTGGGGGGATGGTGGCTCTTCCTGATTAGGAGAAAAATCCCGAATTTCGTGCAAAGAAATCATTTGCAACCAAATATTTGGCTGCAAACCAGCGCAGTTTGGGGGCTGCGTCCAGGGGGGGTTTTTTGGGTTATGAAGGAAGGAGAGGAGCTGGATGGGTCCAGACACCGGTGGTGAAGGAGCTCCGTGCTGGGGAGCATCCCTGGGGTATCCCTGAGGGAATTACAGGGATGGAGGAATTGCTGGTGGGGGGTGGAATTTGGTTTTCCCAGCTCTGTGGTGCTCTTCCAACACCCATTCCTGGATCCAGAAGGATTGTGGCCTTGGAGACCGGTCTTGCAGCAAGGAAGAGGCTCCCAAGAGCAGGATTTTCCAGGGAAATCCCCGATCCAGCAGGGTCGTGGTGTCTGGTGATTTATCCTTGGACATGCCCGGGGTGGTTTGTAGCTCCATGGGGAGTTTTTTGGGATGCATCTCGTGCACTCCCAACCCTTTTCCCTGCGAATTGTGGCAGCTTCTCCAGCCCGATCCATGAAAATAAATAACATCCCAATGTCCACGTTGGAACTTGGACAAAAAACTCAGGAATTTTATCCTGAAAGTTCCGACCCCGTGGTCGGAAGTTGCTTCCCGTGAGGAGAAACACGGGAGAAAGTCGGGAATCGACCTCTGGCATCCCGTGGAGGTGCCAGGAATGGACTGGTGAGGCCAAATTCCCACCATTCCAAAGGCTCCGCCCCTGCGCCGGGATTTGGGAGCAGAGAGCAAAACCACCGGGATTTGAGTGCCGGCTTTGTCCTTCCCGCTTTATTTCCCCTTTCCCTGAGCCAGAAGTCATTCCCTGCGAGCTCTACGCTCCAAACCCGCCGTCCTTCCCTGCAGGACGAGCACGGGACGTCTCCAGGGATTTTTAATCTCCCAGAAAGCCTGGCGGCGTTAATTTGGGAGAGTGCAGCAGAGCGGGGAGCGCCGTTGTCACTCATCCCTCGGGAATGAAGGAAAAGCCGCTGGATTGGAGGTGGCAGCCGGGCAGGAAGGAGTTAAAGAGAAGGTGAAACATTAAACGGAAGCACCGTGAGAAAGGCAGGATCCTGGGAAGGCTTTGCTGGGGATGGAAAACAATCCCCTGGCACCTGGAAGGGCTCCAGCGCCCCGCTCCCACCCGCGCTGGGAATTCTCCGCTCCAGCCCCAGGTCACCGGGAGGGAGAAGGACACAAATCCGGGATGGGATGGGATGGGATGGGATGGGGACAAGAGGGTTTGGCAGCTTCCAAAGGGCTGGGCCGCTCCTGGACATGGATTTCACCGTGGGAGAAGCGGGAATGTGTTGGAGCACCTGTGAGAGGGGTTAAATAATAATGGTAAAAATGAGGATTTTTTGGAACTCGTAAAGTTTATCCCAAAAAAAACGGTTCTGGGATGTGGGAGGCTGCAGTCCCGGCACGTCAGGGGTGGGATGATCCTCCTGGGATGGGATGGGATGGGAAGAGGTGGCCCCAGGGTGGGAGGCAGGAGCTGGACCCTGGGAGGTTTTAGCCCAGGGAGAGGGTCCCGCACCCACCCGCCGAAACGAAGTGTGAGAGCAAACCCTGCCATTACCGCAGCCTCAGCTTAATTAAGGCAGCCTCCGTTAATTAACGCGGCCTCCCAAGGTTCCCTGCCCCTGACCTTCGTCCACAGCCCCGGAGGCCTCCAGGCCGTGACCAGGAATCCTGGGAGCACTTTCGGAGAACATTAACCCAGGCTCTCCTAAACCCCCCTGAGCAGCCACGAACCGCCCGGAAAAACTCTGGATCCCCCATCCCTGGAAGCGGCCAGAGCCAGGCTGGACAGGGCTGGGAGCAACCTGGGATGGTGGGAGGCGTCCTTGGGCTGGAAGGGGCTGGGCTTCGAGGCCCCTTCCCCCAAACCTCTGGAATCCTGCGATAAGCAGCGATTTCCTGCGCTGCTCCAGCTCCTTCCCTTATCTCCAAGCGTTTTCCACGCTCCCACGGCTCCGTGCTCGCGGCCGAGCAGGGGCGGGAGGGGTTCGCCTGCCCGGAGCTGGTCGTGTCCGTCTGGGGCTGACCGATGAGGGATGGCAGAGCCGTCCGGGGGGAAGGAGACGCGATCAGCCGGAGTGGGCTTTTGGCAGGACACGGAGGCGGTGGAGCGAGGTCGGGAAAACCTGGGAAAAGGTGACGCCAGAGCGTCTGCTCCCACGCAGGGCCCTCCTTTGCTTCTGGTCGCCTCCTCAGAGCTGTTGTTCGTGCCTAATTAGGGATGTAAAACATGCGCCGGGCTCTTTGTTCCCATTAGACTCGGCTTAAAACGAGGCGCAGCAGCGGCCGTGGTTCATTTTCCCAAATGTTCTCTTTAATTTGGGAGCAGCTGGCTGCAAACCCGCGCGCATGGAAACAGAGGGACATTAAATAGATGGGATTCTGGGCTGAGGAGAGGGTAAGAGATAACGAGATAAAAGATAACAGGGCCAGACCCCAACCCCTGCCCTGGGCTGATAGGATCGGGCCCCAGGCCTCAATCTTGGCTGATTTTTGGGAGGCGCCTCCCTTGAGATCCAACCTCCCTGCCCTGTTCCTCCACCCTAAAGTGCTCCATCCGTGTCCAGGTCAATATTGAACACCTGGAGCCTAAATCAGGCACTTAATTAGGTCTAAATTGGGTACTTAAGGGGCCGCGGACAGCTAGGAGCCCGGCAGATCCGGGCTTTATTTCATCCGAGCAAACACAGCTCTGTTTGAACACCTCTGAGCAAACGAGTCCCTCCCGCTCCTCCGCGCTCTTCCCGGTGCCTGCGGGCTGGGCTTCCCGGCGGCGTCCAAAGGTTTGTTCCCTTCCTCGACGCCGGGGAGCGGGAGGATGCCGGGGGAATGGAGGGCTGGGGGCTCCTTCTCCCTGGGACCCTGCCAGGCACCCCTCAAGCCCCTGTTTGCTCCGAGCCTCCCTCGGGCAGCAGCAGGACCGCGGGCAGGAGGTTCCCGTGGGGCTCCGGGAAGGGCCGCAGCTCCTCGCTCCCGAAGCGCGGCGGGACGAGGTCGGCCAGGAAGCGCAGGTGGACGCTCCGGCCCAGGCAGTGGACGCGGCTGCCCAGCGCGGCGCAGCGGAGGCCGCCGGGCTGTCCCAGGGGCCGGCTGGCACACGGCTGCCACAGCCCGGCCCTGGCGCCG
>WBMZ01000282.1:0-10646 GCA_013400975.1 Atrichornis clamosus
GTCTAGCAAAACCATGACACCTGGACACCTTCCAGGCTCACTACGCTGCTCCTTTTGGAAAGAGAAATCACTTTCTTTTGTGCTTCAAGAGAGAGTGAGGAGAGGAAATAGGGTTCTTTAAACTCAAACATGTGGCTTGTGATATTAGCAGGAAATCTATATCAAGTCCATAGTGATGCCCTGCCAAGGGAAGGTCCATCCTTCCTCAAAGGGAAGCCGAGTTTCATCCTGAGGTCCCAAAACTACCACTGGAATGGCACAGCAGCCAGGAGAGCAGCTCTGGCTGCCTCAGCCACCTGCTCAGCTGGCCCAGGAAAGCAGAGCGTCAAGTGCTGTGGCCTGGAGACGTTGGTACTTGGCCTTATTCTCATGGCACCCTTGGCCTGTCAGGACTACAGACAGCATAAAAGGGAATTCCAAATCCTGTCCAAAGGGTTGGACATGGACCTGTGTGCCATGTCTGTGCCACGTCAGCCTGGCAATGGAGAAGGGACCCGTTGCAGAGCAGGAGGAACTTGAAATTCCCAGCAGCTCCACCTGGATGCTGCCCTAAAGGATGAAGCCAGAAAACTGGCAACAAATCTTGAGATTTGCCCTCATGGCCTGTCCATAAGGGAAGGAAAACCTCAGATGGCTTCCTGATCTTTAGGGAAGGAGAAACGCCTGGGGAGGAGCAGTGAGCACGCCTGGAGGGGCCCAGGTGTTGGGATTGCCCTCCCAAAAGCCAGCAGCAGTTAAACCCCTTCCTGGCCACTGCTGCTGGAAGCACACGTTCCCTGTGGGCTCACAAGGCACTGAGCACTCAGCACAGGCTTCCACTGGGCACTGCTGTCCAGCCAAAATGTTCGTACTGAAGCCAGTTTTTACAGGCCAGGCCCCTACCAAAAATTCCCAGCCCAGGCCATGCAACATTCCTGGAGTCGGAAAAATTTGGATTTAAGTACTGCACCTGAGCTGCAGAGACCCTGCTGTAAAATAGTGTCTTGTGCTGAAAATGGGGTGGGTGGAGGAGCTGGGGGTATTTTGCTCATCAATCCCTCTGCCTGCAGTGCCAGGTGCTCTTCCCATTCTATCCCGTCCTCCATGGGATTTTCCTGGCCCTGCCCATGGGTGCAGGAGGCAAAGCCTGTGAACAGGGGGTGTTCAGCCCTTCTTTTGGGGTTTAGCAATGTAAATAGATTCTATTTATATGTATTATATCCAGATATAAATGCGCTGGGGCTTTTGGACGTTCTCGGTACCAAACCCACCCAGAAGTGTCGTGCATCCAGCAGTGCTCAGGGTAATTAGAGCTGCCTGTCCAAATATGTGTGAGTCAGCTCAAGGTGGGACACTCAGCATCACTCAGGGCTGGTTGGTCTCCCCACAGTAACCAAAGGGAAAATTGAAGCAAGGCTGTGAATTTTTAGAATCATGAGCAAGAAGGAAAAAGAGAAAAAAGCACTAATTGTGTAAATGATCTCTCCATTGTCCCATGCTGCTTAGATGTCCCTCACCACCAACGTACAACATCTGTGCCTATTCAGGACAAGTATTACTGACACCTGGTCATTATGTGGCATTGTCTAAAACATCTTCTCTAGGAGATTTATATTTGTACCCTCATCCAATAGCACAATTAGGAAAGAAAAGAACAGCTATACCTTTGCCAAGCAACAGAATAATTTCACACTTTGCATCCCCCTGCTCTATCTGCTACTTCACTCTGTCCTTTAGCATCTCTGAATTCAGCTCCTGCCCCTGGAGTTCCCATCTGGATTTCTTAGGAAACAAGTAAATTTAGATTTAAGCAAAACCATTTTGTTATCTTTTATAAAGAAGCAGAATTCTTCTTGCTATCCATCCCATTTTCCTGCCACCTCTGTTTGTATTGCAACATCCAAGTTTATACAAAGAACTTCAGCAGAAGTTAGGCTCCAAGTATGTAAACAGTTCCACAGAAGTTACATCCTTAAATGTAGGTTTGTGATTGATTTTTTAGCTCATTGTAGAATCACTAAAGAATATGTCACTTGGGAAATACATAGGAAGTGTCACACAAATCATGGTGTAAATCTACTGCTGTGTCAATGCATCTGGCTGAAAGCAGGGGCAGTGTGAGGGAAACCCTCAAGTCTGACCCTGTGCTTCCCACCAGGGGAAGGACAAAGTCACCGGCTGTCGTGTGTCACATCAGCAGTGCAGTCATATTTAGAAACAGAAAGCAGGACTTTGGAGAAAGTCCTTACACACAATGAAAGGCCCAGACATCTCCTGGACAGCACAGCACCAATTCTCTGTCAGTCCCACACTGAGCTTTCACACCAGTCTCTGCCAGATGGCAATTCCAGCTGAGCAGGGAGGAAAAAAAGGAGAATTTTCCCCACTGTTTTCCTTCTCCATTTTTTTCCCAACTCACTGGAGCAACATTTTTAGAAACTACGGTTTTCTGCAGGAGCACACGGATGTTTACTTCTAGTAAAACATTAAAATATCTTTGGGCTTACTGGAGCAACCAGCAGTCCCCGAACCCAGGCAGACTGACTTCCTTCCACAAACATTCTCCTTCCCCCAGCCAATATAAATTATCTATTTTCTCCTCCTCCTGCAGTATTTGAAGCTGTGTGAGACACAGCCAGCAGGAGACAGCTCCACCATCTACATACTGATAGTTTCAGCCTGTTTATTGGGCAAAGTGCCTCAAATCCTTCACTGCAGACTGACCAGTGGCAGTTTATTCGGTGTATTTTTGGTGGCTGGCCGTAAAGCACACCATGTTTTATGTGTGTGTGCTCCTGAAAATGTTGAGTGGTGGGGGTTGCTGCCAGCCCTGAGGGTCAGCCCTGAGCTGGCCGCGCAGCCCAGACTGTCCTGCTGCCTGCAGCCAGCACAAGGGCTGCTGCTCACACCCCAGAGGGGCCAGCTCCAGAGCCGGCATCCCGCAGCATCCTCCCTTGGAGCTGCCTTGGGAGGACTCGGCGAGGAGTGACCGTGCCTGGGAGTGACTCAGGAGGGGCAGGGCCGGCGTGTGACAGGCACAGTCACTTCGGGCTGCCCCACCTCCACGTCAGCAGCACCTGGCAGGGCCCAGGGCCATGCCCTGCCTGAGGGGAATGGGAGTGCTCAGCTCCAGAATGGAATATCAGAGGTGGGGGAAGGATGAGCCGCCTTCCCCCAGTGCAGGCACCAGGCTCACCCACTGCCGGCTGCCCTCCCAGACCTGCTCAGCTCCTCTGTCTCCCCAGGAAGTCACCCAACATCCCAGGCAGACCTCAGCAGCAGACTCGGAGTGTGGAATAAGACAGATGCAGGACAAAAAGCAGGTGTAGCTGAAACACCTCCGCCTCTTTGCTGGTGTTACGGACAAACCTTTGTGCCTGTAAAGGCTCAGACCTGCCCTGTCTTGAGACAGGAGAATCTCTCACATTGCTCTGCTTGCTCTGTATGGACTGAGGGGCAGGAAGGTCTCCAAGCAGCAGAGGTGCCCCTTCAGGGTCACTAATTCACACTGGCCCCGCTGCTGCTCCTCTCCCAGTTATGCCAAGGGCTTGCCCAGCCTCAGAGTTTAACACAACCTCCCCTAGAGTCCTGGAGCCCTTTCAGAGATGCAGACAGTTCCAAACCAACAGCAGGAAAGTGTTGCAGTGAAGCAAAGTCTTGCCAGGGCTCGTCTTTTTGCAGCTCCAGCTGCACTCACTGGTATTATTGTGGCACATTCCATTTTCTGGGATAACTCAAAGACCCTCTGGGGGGGTACTGGGCACCCTGGGCTGACTGCCTGTAAATCTCTCCTGCAGGTCACAGAGGAGAGGGGCTCTCACCTTCTGAAGCAACGAGCAGTAGCTGCTGGTAAGTTTGCCATCCTTTCCCCCATCCCAGCACCTCCGCGTGCCGGGTGTTGCAATCCCAGCACACACCCTCTCTCCTCCCCTCTGCTCTCATCACCCCAATCCCTGCCGAGCCAAACAAGCCAGGGCAGACAGAGGCAAACCTGGGTGACAAGATGCAGGGAGATAACTGGGGCGAGAGGGAAAGTGTGAGCATTTCTAACCCCAGGGCTGTGCAAGCTGTGCAGGCACAGACCTCCCCAACAGCTCTGCAGGATCAGTCTGACTCCCTGAAGCAGGAAAAGCAGGGATTTGGGAGCCTGTGCGCACCACAGTGCCCCTCTGTTCACCCTCCAGCAGTTTAGGACACAGCCACAATGTGCCCTGTTGAAGATGCAGCAGGTCTGACAACCTCACTCGTTTGCAAAGGTATTCCATTCCCTCAGTGGTGTCAGTAAGTGATCACGGCAAATAATTCCTGAATCACACCTCTGCAGAAATGGAAAGGGCCTGCACAAATTTCCTCAGAGGCATCAATCACCACTCACATTTCCTTGATTTAGGAAAAGGTTCTTCCCCCAAAGGGGCACTGACCAGGCTCCCCAGGGAATGGGCACATTCCCAAGGCTGCCAGAGCTCCAGGAGCCTTTGGACCACGCTCCCAGGGATGCACAGGGTTGTTGGGGTGACTGTGCAGGGCCAGGAGCTGGAATGGATGATCCTTGTGGATCCCTTCCAACCCAGGATATTCTGTGATTCTGTGACTCGAACAGCAGCAAACATCCTCACACTCTTTTAATTTTCCTTTTCCCTCAGTTACGGACACACTTTCCAGTGCAGAGAAGCCACGAGCACACCTGACAGGTAATGCTTGTTCCAAACTGAAGCGTTTTTACAGCAGATGTTGTGGTTCAATAATCCTGGTCTACGTGGATCTGATAGGATCAGGTGTTGCAGGAAACATGGGGAACATAATAATCAGCTTTGCCCTGTTGACCACGGCAGATTGACTGAGCCTGTGTCTGTAGAAAAGGGCCCACAAAGGAGGCAGCTGACAGAAATGACACCACTTTTCCAAGCTGTTTCCTTTATTGAATGAGCAATAACTCTTGTAACTGAACCGAAACAGGTGCCTGGTATCTCAGTGATTTGCTGAATCCCCTAGAAAAGGCAGGGAAAGGAGCTGGCGTGAGCCCTCGTGGAGCAGTGAATTGGTAAGGACTACCAGTTTGGGAGCAAAATCAGGTCAGATAAGGCCAGTTTTAGACTTTATTTTTCTGCAAGGCCTCACTCGGCCTTGCAGATTTGATTCCACCTGTTTTCAGTGAGATAATCTCCAACACACTTCAGAGAAAGCCAGGGAAGGATAATGCTAAGCTGAACGCTTCAAGCCTTTATGTTGTGTTAGGAAAGTGCTGCCACAAAGTGCTATCGCAGGGTGGGCTGCCATGCCTTTCCAAGAGGCTGCCATGCCTTTCCAAAGGGCTGCCAGCAACTCCAAGGTCCCCGTCTCCCCGCCCCAGCCTTGAAGCTGTCACCACACCAAGGACACCGTCCTGAGACATCCCCCATCCTCGCCAGCTCCACCCACATGGAAAATTTAGGTATTAGCAGAGGACAGTTCCTGTCTGGCTCCAGTGTGGACGGAGTGAAGGGTTTTCCAGCTGGCCTAAGGGAATTTATCCCTCTCCAAAGTACAGCTCACTGCAGAGGCTTCCCCAACACCCCAAGTGTTGCTCTGGGTGCACTTTATAACTTCAAAAACACAGGAAGTGCTGTGATGCTTCTCACAAATCCACCTCCAGGGTTCAATCAATCAGTATTTCAGGGCTGATTTCTTTCCCAGCACAGTTTTATTTCCCTAATCCACAAGCTCCTTCCTGATGCACATCCTTGGTCCCTTTCCCTTTGGTACATGGGTGTCTGGAGCTCCAAAACTGGCCTGTCCTTGTCCAAAATCACATCTTTGCTCTAAGTGCACATTTTCAAAAACAAGAGCACCGTGTCTGCTGCTGTAAGTCTCTGTTTTTCCAAGTTCCCCAAGGCAGGGAGATCCAGAGGCTCCCAGTGCAGTGACTCAGAGGAGCATCCAAAGCTCTGCTCTGCGCGTGGGAACTTCCCGCGCTTGCACAAAAGCCCAGTTGCCACAGGGAAGAACCCAACAGTTTTCTCCAAATTTCCTCAGCCCCCATATTTACAAAACTTCTTTTGTCATCATTCCCAAGCAGTCTCCCTGGGGCTGTGCCCATCCTCTTGGTTCTACCATTTTGGGCCTGTCAGTGTTGGCCATAGAAAGGAGCCTGAAAAGGAGGAAGTTAAGGGGATTTTATCTGTCTGTGCAGAAAGTCTACACTCAAATTGCTGTGCTATGTAGTCATCAGGGGAATTCATATCCATGGATTGATTTTTGGCCCTTTTTTAACCTGAACATACTTCTGGTGTAGTACCCTGTGACAGCGAGCTTCCAAGCTCAACAGCACATTACAGTCACAAAGTATTCCCTGATATTTTGAATTTTTTCCATAATAATTTATTGGGTTCCACCCTGGTCTTCCCTTCTCAGAAACCAAGACTTGTGCATCGAAAGTGTAAAAAAAATAATTATTCTCCTGATCTTTGTCACACTCCCCCACCTCAGGTACCTTTTTCAAAGTGAAGGTCGTAGACTATAAATCCTCAGTTGTAGGAAAACTCTTCCACACCTTTATCCCATCTTTTTCTAGTTTTAGGCACACATATTCAGAAGGTGAGAGCAGAGGAGTGAGAGGAATGGGAATTAGCCAGAGCTCCTTGGGAATATGACACTGAATTGGCAGGAGCAGAATAACTCCGTGTTTAGGTGTCTGTTCCTTTATGATAAATTTTCCACCTGCACTTGGCCTTTTAAACTCACACTGTGAATTCTGAATTTATCCAAACTGGCACCAAGATCTCCTCTCCCTGGGTGGCTTTACCCAGCGAGGGAGGGCACGAGCCATGGGAATGCCCAGCTCAGACTTCTCTCCATCCCCCTTTTCTCCAGCGCATCAATGTCTCTTTGCTGCTGGCTTCTCCAGGCCATGCCATCATCCCCTCCCCACTTCCTTGGTTGGGTTTTGGGTCAAGACGCAGCCCAGTGCCTGTCCCTCCTTGTCACCAGCCTGTGGCACAGCAGAGGACCTGTGTTGCAGCAACCCTGTCAGGACCTGGCTCGCGCTCCTCGTGCTGCAGTGGTACCCAAGCCCCCCACTAAATCTGGGGAGAGCATCACCCTCTGCTCCCAAATAACCCTTCAAGGGCTGTGTTAAATTCTCAGAGCCACGGAGACCCTGCAGACACAGGACCTTGCAGGACGAGGGCTCTGCTACAGGCTCTGATCTCCTGCTGAGCCTCAGAGTTCAGGATGAGGCTCTCACCTTGGTGAGGGCCACGGATGGCAGAAACCCCACAAGTTCAGCAGTGTGCCACAAAACACACCCCAAAATCTGACAGGCAACAGGGATTCTCCAGCAAAGGATGAAAGCAAAAGGGATTTGGGGACAGGAAAAGCAAGGAATGCCAGAAATTTGCAGTGTGTGGGAAAGTGGAACTGTTGCAATGAACCCCTTATTAAAATCAGATTTTATTTCCAAAGAATTAGCATAATAGGTATATTTGCAGGAAGTATAGCTCCAGAATTTACGTAATAAATAAATAAATGAATAAATGACAAGTACAAAGTACAGCTGCTGCTGGAAAAGGAGCTGTACTGTATTGAAAGGCACTTGAACATTCATTTTTTTCTTTTGACTGTTACTGAAAGCATGGGGAAAATTAATTAACTTGAAATAGAGAGCATCAATAGAGTGAAATTCATCCTAAAAGGGAGGTTATAGCTGTGAAACCTGACTGATTCTAGAAGTTAGGAAATCATGTACTTCATTTGAGATCTTAGTATACTTTATAAGTAATGAAATCTATTTTATAACTAATATAAAAATCATTGAGGAACTGAGTGTCATTGACATTTTAAATCTGTCATTCTACAAGAAAAGAATATTTCACAGGCAGCTTCTCTTCAACTTTCCCCCAAAATTCCCGAGATGGAAAAGAGCCCAGGACATTTTCTGGAAATATTCTGGTCTTTCCTCATCCTTCCCATCTCAAACAAGATTTCTTCTGCTCTCTCAGACGTGTTACTCCAAGTTCTTGCAAACCTTAGAGTGACCCGAAGCTACTTTAGCTTTTCCCGGGACTCAGGCCAGCCCCTAAACCCTGAGAGGAGGATGAGGATGAAGGCAGACCAGGAGCACTTTCACTTTCTTTTCCTCCTCTCTCTCTGCATCAGGCAAAGCTCCATTGGCTCTAAGCCTTGTAGTCCTTATAATACTCCTATAATTTAACTTGCCTTGCTATCCCAATCCCTGTCTATCTTCCCCCCACTCAGAAATACTCTCCTTGTGTAGTTTTCCCCCTGGGAATAGATCAGAAATATTTGATACTTCAGCAGCGCTAACAGGCAGGCTGAGAAAAAGGCCATTATTTTGTTGTACTACTCAGAGAATATAAAAGGAATTGCACTCCTAACATCTTCCTGTCTCCTTATGAATTATTTATTGCTGGAAAAGAGAGGGAATGCCACTGGGAGATGAGCACATTCTTCTTCCTGAATCTCATTTCACCCAGAATAAACCTAGTGGTTATTGCCAAGGGAGTTTCAAAGCCCTCCCTTCCGTTTGCCTCTCTTCCCATGCACACACACCCCTTCCCCAAATGCTGAACCAAAATCAGCTCTAAACATTAACACAAGCTCATTAAAAAGGCCTCAGTTCCTGGAAGTCCGTTCCCTCAGTCTTTCTCAGCATTCATCATTAATTCTCCAGGTTCATTCTAATGCCTGACAGAATCTGAATGTTTTTATCCTCTTCTTTCCAAACTGCCTCAGCTGCTCAACCCAAGACACCACAACAATTTTATGTGGCAGCCAGTAAAGAGCAGAGACAACTCTTGCTTCCCCGCAGAGAAATGTGCAAGTGCTGAGGTTTATTCTCCTGGCTCTTGTGTGAGAGAAGTCAAAGTGGTGGAGGAGAGGTGAAGGGAACAGGGCAGCAGTTCCCTGATTCCTCCCCTGCAGCCTGGGGAGCATCCTCAGCTTGGATCAGATGATGTGGTCTGGATTAGGGCTCTGCTTGTAACCACGAGCTTGGGGAAAAGTCTGGAGCAATGTTGAGGCTGACTCCAAACTTCGTATTTTGTTCCAGCAAAGCATTTAGAAAAAAACAGGGAAAGAGAGAGAGAAAAATAGTTTTAAATAGAATGTGTTTCTTTGGAGTTGGGCCTCTTGAAGCACAGTGGGGTCTTCTGAGTTCCTGCGAAAATCCGATGACCCTGGTAAACCAAAAGCAATTCTACAGCAAAAGATGTCCTTGAGAGCATTCAGGACCAAAAACTCAAGACAAGGGCTGAGAAACCCCAGCAGCAACTTGGCAGGAAGAGAAGTTCAAGTGTCTCAGTGCTTGGTGACACATCCTGGTGACCACTGCGCACATTTTGCATGCACAGGAGTGTCTTTCTAAGAACCAGAATTGCAACCTACCCCTAGTGAAGAAAAGGATGGTTTCGTATTTCCCCTTACTGCCCCAAACCCTTAGGTACAAGCATGGTACCCGTGGGTACAGCTCTCCCAGTGCTGCCGCCACTTAAGGACAAGGTTTTCACTCTGGGAACGGGTAAGATGGGAAGGCAAATTCCCAAGTATTGCTTCCTAGTGCCAGGAGACTCAGCCTTTAGGAAGAACAGTCTCATCCTTTGGGATCTGACTCACAACCAGGCCCCCAGGCACAGCACAGACCTTCAGGCAGTTGACACCATCAAGGTCTTCCAGAACTATCCTTGGCTTTCACCCTGTGAGTGTGAAACACCCTGTGGGCACCTCAAAAATACCTCTGGACCTGCAGCCAGTTCACCTCAGCTTTCAAGCTGTGAAATGAGAACGTTTCTCCCCCAGCATGTGGATCACCCTATTGAAATTCCTGGCCCTTTGGAGCAGGGATCTCCTGTTACATTCCTGCCCCTGGCTGTACAAACTCACCCACCTTTCTCTCCCTCTCCCTTGCTCCCGCAGTGAAGAAGCAGGACCTCGCCAAAGCCGTGGGGAACCACCTGCCCATCCTGCAGTGGGAAGACAAGAGAGGCTTGGCCTTCACCAAGAACAACCTGAGTTATTCCAGCAACGCCCTGGTGATTCCTGTGTCTGGGGACTACTACGTGTACGCCCAGGTCACGTTCCGAGGGCCCACTGAGAGCAGCAGCAAGGCCGTTTCTGTCACGGAGATCATCACCAAGGTCACTGACAGCTACCCCGAGCCCACCCAGCTGCTGACGGGCACCAAGACCCTCAATGGCAACGGCAGTGGCAGTGGTTGGTTCCAGCCCATTTATCTGGGTGGTGTGGTGTCCTTAGAAGTGGGGGACAAGCTGATGGTCAACGTTAGTGACATCAGGCTGGTGGATTACACCAAGGAGCACAAAACTTTCTTTGGTGCCTTTTTGCTGTAGGTGTCTGGCAGCAGCTGGTGCGGGTTCCCTCCAGGGCCCTGGGGGGACCTCGCTGGACTTTGGATTTGTGGGTGGGGTGAGATCTCTGCTGTTGTCCTTCCTCTGCACCATCACTCACTCCCCTGCAGCTCACGAGGGCCTTAATTTAACGGGTAGGGAGAGCTGAAGCTGCAGGTTGAAGTGAAGCAACCCTCCCAAAAAAACCAATGAAAACAAACCCCAAAAAAAAAGAAAAAACCAAACCAAAACAAAACAAAAACCCAAAGAAAAACTGAACAAAAAACCCCAACAAAACAAAACAAAAAAACCCCCAAAACAAAAAAA
>WBMZ01000282.1:10708-50977 GCA_013400975.1 Atrichornis clamosus
AAAAAAAAAAAAAAAAAAAAAAAAAACATAGCCAAAAAAAAGCAAATTCAAACAGAAAAATGAAGGTCATATTGGAGGAAAAATATTTATTTTTGAAAGTAAAAGTTGAAGATTTTTCAAAACTTTGTAAGCTAAGGAGAAACAGTTGATAGCTATGAGTAGGAAGGTTGATCTTGAGTGTTGCAGCAAGGCTACGTCACTAATTCCACCTTCAGTGTACAATTTCCTCAACTCAAAAAAGAAGAGAAAGGTTTTGAACTTTCTCCAGCACTTCCAGTATAGTTTTGCATGAACCTTCTTCAGATTCTCATTTCTAAAAGGTAATTACTTTTCATAATTTCCTTATGAATAGATTTACTCAGTACTTTGCACTAACATAAAGCTCAGGTTAACTATTAACTGCTTAATTAATCCCTTCCAACTTCCCTGTAAAGTAGATTAAAATGATATCTTGTGCTTTGCAGAAGCTACTTGAAATTTTTGGTTTTTCCAAAAAATTGTTTACAGGTTTCATATACAGCCTCAAAATGTTTTGTAAAAGATCTAGGGAACACACACAAACACTTTCTGTTTCATCCTGAAAGTGGAATCTCCCCTCCAGGTCCTAATATTAGGATAACAGGGAAAAACAAAAAAAAAAATCCAAGGCAGAGAGAGACACACTGAAAAATTTTACACACTTTTAAATCAGCCACCGAAATTTTGAGAGAAAACCTCTGCAATATTTTGCTTTCCCTTATGTTTAGTACAAAGCAAGTGCAGCTAAAGGAACCACTGACTTGGTGCTCCAACCACTGCCGGTGCTGCGGTGGCCCCCTGGCCCCAGGGGACTCCCCAGCCTTGCCCTGGCTGCAGGTTGGCCCCACAGTTGTCCCTACACAAAGCCCAAAGATCCAAAGCCACGATCCTGGTGTGCCACAGCCAGATGTGCAGCTCAGGAGTGTTTAACTTCCCACCTTGCACTTACTCATCTTCACAGACCTTGCCGTCTCTCAGGGAAATTCCCCAGTTTTCCCTCCCCTCCTGCAGCAAACACCTCCCTAACAATGGCTCAGGTCACGTTCTCATGGATCTGGACTTTACACTCTGAACTGCCCAGAGGTCTCAGCCGAGCACCCCCCACCCACCCAACTCTACAACTCTTTCCTGCCTCACCTCGGTGGATTTCCTCTATTTTTTCCACTTCTTGTCCAGGAATGACAGCAGGGCTTGATTGCCTAAGCTGATGTTCCCACACAAAGCTGTGGTGGAGCCCAAATTCACACCGTCAGTGCTGGGGAGACACTGAGATTGGGAATACATTTGGGGGCGTTATCTGAAGAGCTTTTCAGAGGTTTTCCAGTGCCAACCCCCTGTGAGATCCTGCAGCCAGCAGTGCCACCAGGCTGCCTTGTCCATGGCAAACCCCTTCCCATCAGACCATTTATTGCTCTATAAAGGTCTGTTTGAGC
Organism: Atrichornis clamosus; assembly: GCA_013400975.1. Classification (NCBI taxonomy): domain Eukaryota; kingdom Metazoa; phylum Chordata; class Aves; order Passeriformes; family Menuridae; genus Atrichornis; species Atrichornis clamosus. The sequence continues at coordinate 12,160 of WBMZ01000282.1, forward strand.
TGGCAAGGAGAAGTCAGTGGTGGAGAAGCTGGAGCACAGAGCAGAGAGAGAGGCCAAGGAGACTGGGGGCGAAGGGAGGAGAGGAGCAGAGCAGGAGGTGGGAAGGCCTAGGCAGCACCAGGATTTCTGTGCATTCAGGTCTTGGTGTAAGAACCTTCATGCTGACATGAAAACTAGCAGGTCTCTTGTAGTAAATCATCTAGGAAAAGGTGGCTTTTTGGCCATTCTTCCCTCTCCTGCAGTGCCTGGATCCCACAGTCTCAGTCCTTCACTGTTTTACCTGCACAGAGTCAGCATTAAACACATCACAACAGCCAGGAGTTTGCCATCCTGCCCTGCTCTCCTTTCCTCAGCAGGTCTTTCTTGCTTCCAGCTTTTCCTTGAGTCTCATCATTGGGTGCTGGCCCACTTGGAGACCTTGATGAAGTCCCTGCATCAAAACCTCAGCCCAGTTTGGCTTCCCATCCTTCCTTTGGCTCATCCTCTGTTTTCCCCACATCTCAGCTGTCCTCTTGACCCCTTGCTCCCACAGACCCCTTCCTGCCTTCCTAGCCCTGTCTTTTAGGTGTAAGGACATTTCCTTATCCAAATGCAATTTTCCACACGCAACTTCTCTCTTGCAGTCTGCAGTGAAAGAGAACTGACATCTCAAAATTGCTTTGGATGGGAGCAGGCAAAGTGATGGCCCTGCAGGCAGGTGCAAACACTGAGTCGAGGGATCCTTTTATGTCTTTATTATCTAGATCACTTCCATCTTTGAGTCCTTACTGCTGTGTTTCCTCCACCTGTTCAGACTGTCTTTTTAAGCTGATATTGGAGCAGTTATTCCCCAATTGTCCATTCAGTGCTCAGCACACACGACCTTGGCCTCATTACTTCTCAGAAAGGGTGTCTGGTCACCCAGCCCCTTGGCAGGACTGTTCTTCCTGCTCAGAGACCCCCCACACCACGGTAAAAACTGGTGAAATCTCACACTCTTGGCAGTTCTGGACAAAATTACTCTCGGGGAAACCCTAAGGCTTCCCGTATCTCAGATTTTCTCAAGTGTTCCCTCGACACCTCACGCTGAGTTCTTTGATCCCTTGGTTGTGTGCCCAAAACAGGATCAGAATGCAGGACAACACAAAATCTGCAGCTTTTAGAAGATGTAGAGCACTTTAGGTGACCAGCACATGAAACAACATCTCCTCAAGGGAAGATTTAAAAGCAAACTCTCCAAGACAGGTGATTCCCAGAAATTAGGTAGGAGAGCTTCTGTGAAGTGTAAAATAGGATGAATTTGGTTGATCCTAGGGGAAAATTGGAGGGGAAATTCTATCTATTCTGAGACAGTAATTCAGAAAGCTTTTCTTTTCTACAAATGAGCTGATTCTTCTGAGGGCACAACACAATCCTGATAGGCTTGGAGAGCAGATTTCCATAAAAACTGTATCCAGAGCCATCGTCACTTCATCCTGGTGTGCTGAAATGTGAGGTCTGGGGGAGAGGAGGCATGAATGCAGCACTTGGCATTCAATCAAAGAGCCTTTCTATGGGATAGAAACACATACATATATTTATTTGTGTATATTCCATAGAAATTCTAGGAATCCCACTGGCAGAGATGAGCCTTTTCTAGCACAAGGCACATCATTTGTGTCCACTGCACACTACTGATGAATTTCACAAGCAAAAATTTGCCTGCTGCAGCTCCATTACAGGTGTGATTCTCTCGATCCATTATCCATTAAAATATTAATTTTAGTCCAGTCAGAGCAAACTTTTGCACCCCGTTACACACACCAGCTTTTAGCACTTTTAGCATCAAACAATATAGCTGGCATTACTTGTTTTAAAGTGGTGCAGGCATATTGATCCCCACGTGTATCCTTGTGGAAATTTTATTTTTCCCCCTTTTTCCCCCCCTTTCAGTGCTAATAATGTTATTGCAACAGTGACCAGCACATAAAATAAGTGTTCAGGGGCTGATTCTGACCCTGCTGTGTATCAGATATTCCTCCACAGAAATCAGTGGCATGGAGTCAGAGTAAAGGCACTTAAGTGAGACCGAGGTTGAGCTTAAAGGGAAATATCTCCAACAGACTGAACCTAAACTGTGGATTCTCAGATTTTTATGGGGTTTTTAAGCCAAATAAGGACACGAGCGTTCTCAGAAATTTATGTTTGCTGAGTTAGAAAATGTTCTTTCATGTAAAGCATTTCTGGAGATGTGAAAATGCACAAGCATCAGCATTTTCAATTAAATGAGAAGCTGATGAAATCTGGTCATGGGAACCAGTGACCTTCAAGCCTGTGGGCAAACTGAACATGTGCCTCGTTTTGGGTGGCTGTGAGACCAAAACCATTATCAGAAAAAAAAATTGAAGCTGGAGAAAAAGGGTGAGATAGGCAGCTTGGGCTAGATGGGGTAAAACGTATGATTTCAGGTTTTGACCCTTCCCTTTCTTAGGAAAAAGAACTAAAAAGCACTTTTTGGAACAAAACCACTGAAAGAAGAAGTATCAAATTATTATTGCTTTTTAACAACTGCTCAAAATATTTTAGATCTTACGTGTTATCTTCTTCCCTAATCTCTTTCATCCCCAAAAAACTAACACTAAGCTCAACCCAAGTTCATAAAAAAGTTCGCTTGCCTACCACTTCCTTTCCCCTTAAAAACTGAATTTTGCTAAATAAGCATTAACTTTCTCTCCATAAACATGCAGGAGTAAATTTTAATTAAAGTATAAGGAAAAACAGCTCCAATCCTACCAACATTTACTTGTGCTGAAGGGGGTAATTGTAAAAACCAGCTCAGTTTTCCTGTTTGGTGCAAGGGAGGAGTAAAATCTACACTCCTCAAATTGAAAGTGGATAGAATGTTTTAATTGTGTTTACCCTCAACTCCACCACGGTTTGGAGCAACCTTCCAAATCAAGGGGTGACATCCAGCACACGTGTGTTGGCAGGATTGGTGTCTAGAGGGGTAAAACATCACCCAAGTGACCAAAAGGACGCTGCTGAGATGATCGGGGATGCAACAGGGCAGTGGAAATGATGAGCACAACCCCGTACAAAGGGGGTACCAGACCAAGCCCAAAGGATGAAGGAATTCCCTCGAAATTTCCAACACAATATTCCAGAATTTTGAAGGAATCTTGTTTTTAACCCCCGCTATGGCAAAACTGACCGCGCTGTACTTTGTTTTATTAATCTGCTGAGTGGCCCATCATTTCAGATGAGAAATGAGGAGATAATTCATTCTTTAGAAGAATCAGAAAAATGTCAAAAACCTTTGCCCAGATCTGGGTGTTACACACCAGTATAGCATTTTGCTATTGTAAGGAATTTTATATAAGTGGTTGTCTATTGTCTTGTGCCTCAGCACTGAAATGTATCTTTACCAGAAGAACTTAGCTGCTTTTTTCCCCCAAGTTTTATGATAATAAAAATGCAACTTCACTAATGTGACCACTTTTGATCCTGGTCCCCTCCCCAAAACACTAATCACACTTAGGAGTGACCAGCTAAAGCAGCCAGGTGATGCTGATGTGTAAGGAACCTGTTTTGTTGTGTTAACGAGTAAATAATGGGTAAATACTCATTATATTATGCAGTTAGAGGTCCCTCAGCAGAGTGAACTCGGGTTCAGGCTTTCCCCCTGGGGATTTAGAGACGCTTGCACTTCATAAGGCAAAAACCATACACAAAAAAATCCCCTTGGCAGTTTGGGAGTGGAATGTTCCCAATTGCTCAGTTCCTGGCTGACAGGCACAACCCAACCAGGGAATTTTGGCCACGTGAGAGTCAAAATCCAGTCTGAAGGCAGCAGAGCTCTGGGCACCCCTAGCCTTGTTCTAGCTCCAGGTTTGCTGTCCTTGCCCTTCCCACCTAACAGCAGCACCCACTGGGTATGTTCCTTACCCTGGCTGCTGTTACCTTCAATTCCTCTGCTGCCAAGAATGCAAATGTCTTTCTTTCCACCAACAGAACTGAGAAACATTCTCCCATTTGGCAGATTATTCTGTATTTTCAAAATTTATTTTGTTTTCCTGGCTTGAACCCAGAGTATGATATTTAAATGGCTTCAGAAGAGGTTTCTGGTGAAGGGCTCTGTGCTCTGGCTCAAGGAAGGTTTTCACTTGAATTCTCTGATGGGGGACATATGTTTACCCTGCTTTCCATCCACTTGCAAATTCCTGAGAGGTTTTGTTAACAGCCTCTGTAGATCAGCCAAGAGTTAATTAGACAGTGGGAACAGGCTGCTTTCCCCTGTGACTCCAAAAAAATGTTGTGTTATTTGCTGTCTTGGTTTTTTTTTAAATCCAATATCTACCTCACATTTAGAAGATTAGCAAAAGCAAAATGTAATTTTATTATTATTATTTTCTGTTTTCACTTGAGCTAAGCAGAATTCAATTTCATTGCCATTTTACTCTGTGCTTTGCACATTTAGGGTAAATAACTTGAGATCCTTTGTGGTCTAAATACACTGGCACAGGCAGTCCCTCCACATGAGCACTGTGCTGCATTTTGGCTTCCTTTAATCCTATAGAAGGTGTCTACTCTCAATAAATTTATAGGGAAGGTGGGGATAACAGAGTTGCTTCTCTCCCAGGCTGCAGAGTGATGTAGAGAGAGTTTTCCTGGGTGAAGATAACAAAACTTGGTGAAAGTGAGAACTCCACTGCTCTCACACTCTAGGGTGGGTGGATAAAGCTGCCCAGCTCCTCCCTGGGCACAACACCCACAGGGTTCAGTGCTCACAGATGAACACGAGGACATGAATCCTGAGGGACAGGTGAACCTCACTCTCACCCATGAAATTCATCCTGGGAGTTTAACATTCCCAGCTCCTGTGGGCCTCGATGTCCAACCACAGCCGGAGCTGAGCCCTCCCAGCTTTGTCCTGGCACCAAGACCCCTCTTCCCAGCCGGGGACAAGATCCCAGTGAACACATCAGCTTTTGGGTTCACTCTGGCAGGGCCTGGAGACTTTGTCCCCAGGCACCCTGCAGGGGTGAGGAGCAGGAGCTGAGATGAAGTGGAAGTGATCTGCCCTCCCAGGAAAGTCCAATGCCATAAAAATTTCACCTGATGGACAGGGACACTTTTTCCAACACAGCACCCAGGCAGGTTCCCAAAGTTCCCCACTGTTCCATTTCTTTTTGAGACCTGGTGCCAACGTTGGGTAAAATTCTCTTCCAGAGTGTGAACCTTGCAGTGACACTTCCAAATTCCTGTTGCCTTAAAAGTATTATTGTTAAATCCCTTGGAACAACATGAAAGGCATTGCCTGAGAGATGATAACTCCGTTTATTGAGCAACATAAGTCAGCAGTGTTAAGATTTTTTTGCTGAATTATGAGCTAAAATAGCTTTCCAGCTGTTCTCATTCTTGCAAAAATCTACTTAGTTCTTCCATTGATTGTAGAGTTTTATATTAAAACGTCAAAAAAGGCACTGAAAATGTTTGCTGCATATTTATTGGTACTGTACATAGAGATGTCTTAATTTTGTGTAAGAGAAATTGTAAAATGCACAGTATAAAGTTTAGATCTATTGTACTTGTTGCTATGTCTTTTGGAAATTAAGTTTATAGATAGTTCTTTAAAATGTACTTTATGTCTTAAAGCAAAAAAAAAATAAAATTCATTTGATTCATATTTATTCCGGAGTGGTTTTTTATTCTAATGAGCACCCACCAAGTGCTCGTGTTTCCAGCTGGGAACGGCAGATATTTACCCCTGTCAGAGTATAAATGTGTTATAAATGTGTGCCCAAATATGCAGGGTTGGGGTTTTTTATATAAACTATTAATTACATTCAGAATACACACAGAAAATTATTAATCCTGACATTTCAAGAACAGTGAAATTACACCCTATTCATCTGAGGATAAGGTTCAGACTTCTTCATGAGCCTTTAAGGGCTTCAGAGAATTTTGTTCCAGTCTCTTATGATTGAGTACTGGAACTGTAATTTTCAATTCCACAGGTTACATTTTTTTATTCTTGACACAACTGAATCTCACCTTCATTTTTAAGGGTGCCTAAGTCTGACAGGCAGCATCCCCTGGGAAAAAAAAAAAAAAAAAGAAACATTGCATCCCAAAGATAAGTACCTTACTTTTGAATGAAAATCTCCCATTTGACTGCTATCTGCTCAAAAATAAGAAGATTATTTCGTAAAACCTTTCTGTGTTTTGAGACTTCTTTAGCATTTCAGAACACTAGAGCAGAACAGAATTTATGATTCAGAAAATAGGACTTTATGGGGATTAACCAAATTGCTAATTCTCACAATAGGATCCATTTGACCCACCCCATAAATTGCTATTTCTGTAAACAAATCAAAACAAAACAAAAAAAATAACAAAGGGAAAAATTAATTCTGTTTTCTGCAGTAATAGATTTTGCTCGTGGGTGTCTGCTAAAGTAACAGAGATGGCTCCAACCTGCAGTTTGGAATTTGGGTGTTAAGTCTGGATTCTTCCAGTGTCTAACAGTGCTGGATCCAGTGTCAGGGGCCATCTCCCTCTCTCAGTTAATTCCAGAGATCCTAGAAGGAGGAACTACTCCCTGACCCTCGTTTCTGAGCTGAACAAGAGCCTGTTTGGGTGGGAAGCTCTTTGTAGCTCCCAGAAATGGCAGCTCAGCCTTTCCCAGAAGCAGAGCCCCAGGTTGGCTCCTGCCCCATCCCTCGGGGCTGTTCCCCTTCAGCAGTGGCACAAAGCACCCGGGGCTCCCCCTCCCTTCCTGCCTAATTTGATGAGAATAAACTCGTTAATTTGACACGAGAGCACTGCATGAGGGCAGAGTCCAGACTGCAAGGCCACACCAGCGTCCCCCAAGACTGAGTCTATCCCATGACAGGATACGGAGGCACATTTCCGCAAGCAGTGGAAAAGATCCATCAGGACATCATCAGGCGAACCTCTGCCAGGGCAGGGTTGGCTGGGAAATCACACAAGACAGATGTTTGCTCACTGCACTTCCTTCTCCCAGCAGTGCCCCACATGAAATCCTTCCAAAGGGCTCATGGCCCAGCCCCTCAGCAAGATGACTTCACTTGGTGAAGAAAAGGAAGTGGGACATCTCTATGGAAATCAGGGGAATCTCTAGAACAAAAGCAAGGAGATATGAAACAGCTATGTGCTCTAGCAGTGGGGCTGTTCTTCTCTGCTACCAAATTGTCTGGTGAGAAAGTGGGAAAGATGTTACAGCATGGGAAAAATTCCAGTATGTGTGTGCAAATCTGTAGGTCCGCCGAAACTACACAGGCCCAGAGCTCCCACTGCCTTACACGTGGTGAGAGCTCATTAGTTTGCCTTCAGAGTTCTTCCCTTTATAATTCTTTAATAAAGGAAATTATATAAGGAGGATTGAAAAGGAACTTTTCTTCACCCATTGGCTGCAGCCAGGTCTCACGAAAGCTGAACACACAGGACCCACCTGTGTATCACACTATTGGCCAGGGGTATCCTGGCCTGTGTCAAGAACAGAGGGGCCAGCAGGACCAAGAAAGTGATTGCCCCCCTAACTGGGCACTGGTGAAGTACCTCAAGTGCCGAGTCCAGTTCTGGGCCCTCACTGCAACAAAGACTGGAGCACACCCAGGGAAGGGAACAGAGCTGGGAAGGGGCTGGAGCACCAGGAGAGGCTGAGGGAGCTGGGGAAGGGGCTCAGCCTGGAGCAAAGGAGGCTCAGGGGGGCCCTTCTGGCTCTGCACAAGCCCCTGACAGGAGGGGGCAGCCAGGGGGGATTTGGGATTTGGGATCTGCTCCCAGGGAGCAGGGACAGGAGGAGAGAGAACGGCCTCAGCNCAGGAGGAGAGGGAACGGCCTCAGGCTGGGCCAGGGGAGGGGCAGGTTGGACACCAGCAGGAATTTCCTCATGGAAAAGGTCAGGCACTGGAAAGGTCCCCATCCCTGGAGGTGCCCAAGGAAGGCCTGGACGTGGCACTAAGTGCTCTGGGCTGGGGACAAGGTGGGAATGGGCACAGCTTGGACTCGATCTTGGATGTCTTTTCCAACCTCAATGATTCTGGGATTACTGACCCTTAATGGCCATAAACTAGACATCAGTATTTATTCATTAGGCAGGTTCTGTTGAGCAAATTTGTTACTCCTTACCCCAGCTTCTAAATTACAATCCCAATTTCCAGAAGGCATTTGTGACTTTCAAAATAAGCTGGCATCATTTGTTCCCTCAGCTTCCTGTAACAGATTCCTTAAATTCTTTGCCCACGGCATGAGAGCACTCTTACCTGTTTCATCCTGAAGATGAGAAGAGCCCTTGAGTCTGGGGCTGCAGCCCTCACCTGGAGCACAGGTGGCATGGGATCAGTCTGGGACAGGTTCTCCCTCTTGGCTGGAGCTCTGGAACATGACAGCCGTGTGTCAACACTCTTGTTCCCAGTGGTTCATCATTCAGCAGCCTGCACCATGTGACAGGAACCTCAGCAGAACCCACAGTGAACCTCCTCTCCCGCCCAGACGGATACAGGGGCCAACCTGTTTGACTTCTTGGCTACCAGAGCCGTCCTGGAGCCACAGGAATTAGCAGGGATACCAACAGCCCACAGCCCTGGCTCCCTGCCCTGCCTGAGGCCATCCTCCAGTGAGCAGCCCTGTGTCAAAGGGGGATACTGGAGCTCCCTTAGGCTTAGGGATGAGTAAGGGATAGTGTCAGCCGGCTTCCAGACTCTGATAAATACCACTGAACAAGTTATTTCCTCTTATCCTGCCATCCCCCATTCTTCTGTGTCATTAACCCCTGACCTGTGAGACAGAGGGGAAAGAGAGATCAGACAGGACATTGCTGCCTTGTCACTGTTTTCCCCTTTGGTGGCTTTCCCAGCTGGCTCTTCAGCAAGAATAAATATTTCTTACTTGCTTTCCCTTTTTCCCTGTTCTCTTCAGGACAGAGCCAGGCAGAGCTGAGAGCCCACCCAGTTCTTTGAGAGCCAGGCTCCAGGGATTAGGGAAGAGAGTGGCAGAAGGCTGCTCTCAGCCACAGCACAGCTTCCCACAGCAGGGATTTACAAGGAATTCCAGAAATTGCAGCAGCAGGCTCAGACAGCAGAGCCACAACTCCTCACTTTATTGATGCTTTTGCGGAAAGGGACCGGGGAAAGTCTTTGGCTGAAGCAGCAAAGCCCTCACTCAAAACAGAATCAGAGGCGACAGGAAATGTGACAATCATTAGCCCAAACTATTGTGTGCCTTGAAAAGCTTTATTTGGGTCATTAAAGGAACCAGAACTGACTCAGCAGTCAAAAAAAAAAAAACCTGAAAACTAGATGGCCAGGGGCAGACAGGGCCCCTCAGCTTCCCTCACAACCACCCCAAACAGGGCATTGACACAGACTGGTTTGGGTTGGAAGGGGCCTCAAAGCTCATCCCATCCCACCCCCTGCCATGGGCAGGGACACCTCCCACTATCCCAGGGTGCTCCAAGCCCCGTCCAGCCTGGCCTTGGACACTTCCAGGGATGGGGCAGCCCCAGCTTCTCTGGGCACCCTGTGCCAGGGCCTCCCCTCCCTCACAGGGAACAATTTCTTCCCAATACCCCACCTAGCCCTCCCTCTGGCAGTGGGAAGCCATTCCCTGTGTCCTGTCCCGCCATCCCTTGTCCCCAGTCCCTCTCCAGCTCTCCTGGAGCCCCTTTAGGCCCTGCACGGGGCTCTGAGCTCTCCCTGGAGCCTTCTCCTCTCCAGGTGAGCACCCCCAGCTCTCTCACCCTGTCTCCACAGCAGAGCTGTTCTGCCTCAGTTTCCTGCTCTACCTTCAGGAATCAGCACATCCAGACCCCTGAGCCCCTCTCTGGGATCCCTCTTTTCCATGAGTTCAGCCTCCAAGCCATGTCAGGCTCCCATTCCCTCCATTGCTTTTCTGCCTGCACCTTGGCTCTGATTTGGGTGAGGTGAAGAAGAACCTGCCAGGAGACCTCTGCACCTCCTTGGGAATGATGCCCTGATCCCCATCCACGGATGGCAAAAGCCTCTCCCTGCACAAGCAACCTCTGTGCTCTCAGCAGGGATATTTACTGCTTAATTCCAAGAACATATTGTATTTACTCCTTGTTTTCTCAGCCTTCATTTTAGGTATTCAAGGACTTAAAGCAGCAGCCTCTAATACAGCCAGACTCCAATGTCTTATCCATGACAAATGGAATTAGTTATCAAGAACTTCCAAACCTCCCTGTGTTGTATAACGCAAAATATTACTTGTCTTCTTAGAAATAACTGAGGCATTCCCAGAAAATCAGGACCTTTTCTGTCTGTTTACCCGGGGGAGGTACTGATTTAACCGGCCTCAGTCAGGCTACATTAAAAGAGTATTCAAGGCTCATTAGTGTATTTATCCCTGAAACATTCCTAGGAGATTGGGAAAGTCCGTTTTTGCAAATGGGGAACCGTGGAGACATTAAATGACTCGCTGGAGTCACACAGGAAATTTGTGGTGGGGAAAGAAAAGGGAACCAGAGAGGTCTTCCAAGGTCCCCCACTTGTCCCCTGACCTGTTCCCTGTGGCCCCACAGTGGGTTGGTGGTCAGGGCACGGTGAGAGCCCCCGGCTGGGATCTCAGAGCCTGTGTGGATGTGTGGAATTCCCCCTCCCACACAGGCTGAGTCGGGTGGACACTGCTGTCACCCTGCCCTGGCTGCCCAGCCACCGCCTCTGGCCACCTAAAGCGTCCCTTGAGGGGGAAACAGGAGCAGGAGGTGAAGGAGCCCAGGAAAAGCAAGCCCAGTCCCCTCCGGGGCCGGCCCAGAGCCTGGGCTGTCACTTGGATCCATTCAGCCGGTCAGCAGCAGTGGGATATGGAATGGGAAACCTCCAGCCCAGCACCAGGATGGGGCTGGGACCAGCTGGCTCTGTGGCATGCAAGGTCTTTAGACCAAATACCCTTGGAACTGTCTGTTGTCCCTGGAAAAGACCCCTTCTGAGGGAATACTCTGCGCTCACGAAAGCTGTCATGGATCTCCCCACACTCCTGCCCGTTGTGCTGGCTGTCTCCAGAGGGAAACTGGAGACAACGTTGGCAATGTTCCTCTCCAGAGGAAGGAATCCATCCCCTGCTGCATCTCCTGTTGTATTAGAGAAGGGGAGGAAAAAAGAAAACAAATGAGTTTTCAAAACCAATTTTTTTTCTAACCACTAAATTCTCAGTCTGGATGGTTTTACTTTGAATTAATATGGGCTGCCTTTGCTCTAGGATTAAAGTTATTGATCCAGTCCTTGATTACTGTTATCTGTCTTTGTTCCTGGAGTTATTATCATCCACGCAGGGTGAAAGCCTCTAATCAGGGACTGCAATTTTTGCTCTTTCTCCAGAGAGCCATCAGCAAGGATGTCACCAGCAAGGATGCCATCAGCTGCCAGCTGGCACTGCCAGGGAGCACCACCTGGGAGGCTTCAGGTGCAGGGACTTGTGGAGCCAGGCAGCCTCCCAAGGCCTGCAGGGAGGGCGAGCCTGCCCGAGGTCAGGGCATCCCCAGCATTTCCCCAGGGGTTCCTGCAAAACCACTGGAGTGGGTGGTTAGTGGTCAGTCAGCCGATAAATCCCACTTGCAGTTTCTCAGTAATGAATCTCTCTCCCAGGTTTGACTTTGGGTGTGATGGGAGGGAACCTTTAAGGAGCATTTGTCATCTGGCAAAGTGGCCTGATTTGCTTGTAGGAATCCACATTCTGTCCTGGTTATCCGTGGTTGGCCGCGGGGGTGACCTGGGAGCAGCACAGACCACGTTGCAGTGCCGTGGCAGGGCCTCCAAGCAGGAAGCCACAGGTGGGAACCACCTTCCCCCTGCTGTGACAAGCAGGAGAGATGCGTGCCAGTGAGTAAATACCAGGTGCTGCTCACAAAACCCGTGAGAAATCCCCTAAATATCATTGCCGCGAGTATCCTGAGATCCCGCGGGCCACCCACCCTCACCCAGAGGGCACAGGCTGCCAGAGTCCCTCCCAGGCCCCACACAACCCCGGTGTCAGGGGGGCTTGATGGGACCCCTCATGTCATCCCACAGCCTCCCTCCCCTGGGAAATGCAAGCCCCAGGTGCTCCAGCACCCACGTGCCCATCCAAGGGAGCCACGCTGAGACACAGGGGGTGTTTATTCCCAGCTGGACTGACTGGGTGTGATCTCAAGGCGTGGCTGGGTTACACCCTCGGCCCCATTAATGAAGTGCAGCTTATGGGACAAGAAATGGTGTCATGTGGCACGAGGTCAGCCGCTGTCGGTCCGTGGAGGCAAGGGAAGGTTTGGCAATGTCTGCCCTCGAGGGAGAGGAGCGGAATGAGCATCCCCAGGTCCTGCGGTTGGCCAAACCGAGCAGGAAAATCTGTGTGCAGCTGCTCTCACTCATACAGGGGGGCTGGAATGAGGTGATGTCTAAGGTCCCTTCCAACCCAAAGCATCCCATGATTCGACAACAAACTCTCCCAGGAGAGCAGCCCCGGCAGCAACTCTGCTCCTGATTCACCATGGCCAGGAGCTGCATTTGCTTTCTCCAAGGACCATCAGGGAGGGGAGAGGGAAAATCACTGCAGAGAGCCTGACTTCAGTGGCAGGATACACTCATCTCCTGTCTCCTGGGAGTTGTATGCACACTCCACTCTGAATTTTCCAAGTGATGTATTTTTTTATAGGAAGCTTCAGCATTAAGTGTCCGAAGTACTTTTTCCCTTGTTGATCTTCTTTTATTTGCCCAATCTGCCTTAAAATAGAAACTACCTGAAGAATATCTGACAAAGCCATAAATCCTGCACATATTCAGCATGATGTTACAGCTGTTCTTTTGGGAGTTTGGGATGTTGGACTGAAGCTCTATTTTTGGCAAGATTTGCATCAGGACAGAGTGTGTAATGCAGTGAGTAAAGCCTGGATCACAGACTGCTGGAGGGCTGGGGGTGTGACAGCATGGCTGGTGGCCCTGGGCATTCCAAAAAAAATCCCCTGCACTTCAGCACCTGCCCTGATGCTGGGGGAGACGCAAAATGCACCCACAGATAATGTCCATCCACTGAACACTGCTCTGTGGAGAACACTGCTGAGCCTCCAGGGTCAAAATGATGTGTCAACGCTGGCAGGAGATGGACTGGCTCAGCAGGGCACAGCTCGTGCTGTAAGAGACATGGGGATGTGGGAAGGGTTCCTGTTTTCCTTCTGGTTTTAGCCTAAACTCTCCAAGTGTTCACTCACAGAGGTTCATGGGATCCCAGAATGGTTTGGGTTCGACGGGACCTTAAAGATCACCCAGTGCCACCCCCTGCCACGGGCAGGGACACCTTCCACTATCCCAGGGTGCTCCAAGCCCCGTCCAACCTGGCCTGGGACACTTCCAGGGATGGGGCAGCCACAGCTTCTCTGGGCACCCTGTGCCAGGGCCTCCCCACCTTCATTGCAAAAAACTTCTTATTTCTAATCTACATCGTTCCTATTTTAGTTTAAAAGCAAAAAACCATCACTCCTTGTCCTCTCACAGCTGGCCCTGCTAAAAATTCTGTCCCCTTGGAGCCTTCTCTTTTTATATTAGTTCTCTCCTTGAGCAGCTCCTTCCTGTCAGTTTTGCTTTCAAATGTGTTTTTTTCCAGGATAAAATATCTCCAGGCATTCATCCCTAGGATGTTTGAGTTTTAACACAGCCACTAAATAAACAAATCATGTTGAGGACACTCAAAAAAACTGAGGACGTGAAAACTGTGGGGCTTTGTCTGTCCATCCCCTGAGCCCAGACAGACAGACAGACGGAGGGATTCCCTGCAGTTATCCCAAGGACTGAACACCGCAGACAGCACCAGAACCTCTCCCCCAGGATCCCAACGCGTCCTTTCAAACACTCCCCCTTCCCTAAAGGAAAATTAAGGACTTGTTTGTGAAATTTGGAGCCAAGACAGGCAGAGGGAAGTGCTGACCATGGCAAAGGAGGAGGAGGGACAGGATGAGCCCGGCACAGACTCCTGGAAATGGGTGGGATGGAAGGATTGGGGCACCCAGTGGGCAGGACCTGGGAGCTGGAGCACAGAAATTAAAGCTGCTTCCACTCCACAGAACAAACGCGAAGCAAAACCAAAAGTTGAATCCGAGTTCAGGCTTCTCCTTCCAGACCGGTGGCCCTGGGCAAACTGTGATTTTCATGTTTGTTTTGGGGTTTCTTGGGGCTTTTCTTTCGGCTCTTTGAGACGGGCAACTTCATCCAGCTCCAAGCACGTGGTGAACAATTGCATCAGCCTTTCCAAACTGAGCCAGCCACCTGTGACACATCTGCTGGGGTCACGGGGCTGCAGAACTGCTGGAGAGCCCAGATCCTGAGGTTTCTTATCAACAAAAGGCTCTGGAAAGCTGTGTGTGGGCAGATGTTGGGATCACTTTTTTTGCTGGAGCACCTGGAGCCACTCCCCTGAGCAGGGCAGGATCCTGGATTCCCCCTCTCTGGTGGCAGGAACAGCTGGATCCTGGTGAAGTCTGTGACCAGAGTGACAGCTTCTTCTCCCAGGAAGTTACCTCTGAATCCCCCTGACAAGCTCCGGGCTGGTTCTGGGGTGTTTTTAGTTCAAACCTGACATTTCAGACGTTGAGGCTTGGGGAAATGTGCTGTTCATGAATAGATACTGAAAATCTCACCGTGCTGTGTTCAGGAATCCCACATCCTTCCCCACCTCTGAAAAGTCCTGTGCAATCTCCACCCGGAGCTTTTCCAGAGTTTGCTTGTCCTCTTTCAAGCCCAACTTTGAAAGCTACAGGAGAAAAAAATATCTAATTAATCTAATCTTTCTGCATTTACTCCTCAGGTAAAAATCCTCACAGCTTTGAAACCTTTAACCTTCAAACACACAAAACTCTTCAAGCAAGGAGGGAATGAAAGGTTTATTTCGTCCAAAGTAAGGTTTTTCCCCAAGCAAGTTTGATGATGGGAACAATGAGAGACTTGTGGCTTTAAAGTCCTGGTCTACCACAGCCGAAAACAGAACTTGCACCCGAGGGCAATTTCTGACATTTGGGTTGGTTTTTCTTTACTTTAAAGCGAGATGAAAAACAGAAATATAGAAGTTCACTAAATAAAGACACCCAAGATTTTTTTTCCTTGGGAATAAGGTGAAACAAAAACTTTTGTAATTTCTACAGAAATATCTTTCCAATACTGATGTCTCAAAATGCTTCCCCTGCTAATACTTCCCCCTCTCCAAATGAGGTTTTGTTCTGAAACATAAAGCTCCCATTAAAAATACCCAATTCCCATTAAAAATACCCAATTCCCATTAAAAATATCCAATTGCCATTAAAAATACCCCATTCAGTGTATCACAATGGCTCATTTGAATTATTGTTTTAAGTGAAGAGATTTTATTCAACCTCCAATTCAACATTAGGTCCTGAATCCTAATTAAAGGCTTTCTTTTAATAAACATTTTCAAAGCACTGCACGGAAACACCTCACATGCCACAGAGAAAGAAAATCTTTAATTACAATTCATTTGATACCCTCCAAATGTGTCTGTATTTTGGTACCACACCGAAATGACAAGAAATGAGCTTTACAACCCTGGAAGGCAAAAGGCATTGCATCATGGAGGAGATATTTGTCAGCTTTGCACATACTTTGCCACTGACAAGAAGCCAGAAAATGACTCAGACTATTTGTCAGAGGAGAAAACTTGCAGCTGAGAGCCCTGAACGCATGAAATATGAAATGAGAAAATAAGAGAGAGAATTAGGAAATGTAGCAGCAAGTAAATAAATAAATTAAAAGCCCGCAAACCCCTCCCAATTTTACAAGGTGGTTTCCCTGCCCAGGATATCTTACAGGTCATCAAAAAGGGCGGGGGGGGAAAGGTAGAAAAAACTTTGGAAAGGTGAATGGGCAGAAGGGAAAGGCGCCCATAAAATTGCTTGTTTTCTCTTTCTGCTTGTTTTGCATTTAGCAACATTCCAACTCACTGCTGTAAATGTACCACAGGGTGAAATTCTGGTTAAAAAAAATGAGGCAAACAGAGCCAAAACTTATAAAAACTGACAACTGGGTTGATTCCAACCGCAGCAAATTGTTACTGGCTGTAACATTGGGAGCATTTCCTCCCACTTTCTGAAGAGCAAAATTAATGTCTACTTTGACCTTTAAAAAAAAACATCTCCAGCAGCCTCCTAACCTGCAGGGACCACCGAGTGTCACCACCAGATTTATTTTCTTCCTTTTTTGGATTCTTTTGGAGCCTGTAAGAAAGAGCTGCTCCCTGGATTGAAGCCTCGACATGACCATAAATAATTCCCTTCTCTCCTGTTGCATTTACCAATCCTAACTGCCTTTGGCTTGCACAGGACATAATGCTGATTCCATTAGTCCTGGCTGAGGGGTTTTTTTTAATCTCGGTGAGCTGCTGTGAGATGTTTCTGTGGAAAGATTGTTGTAGGTAACAGGACCTTAGGGAAAAGCTGGCAAGTTTGGGGTTTTTTTGCTATTTACTCTGATCCTTCTCTTATCTCATCGATGAGATGGAGCAGGATGGTGCATCTGTAGTGCCTGAAGAGAAGAGATCTTCCCCAGAGGGTTTTCATCAGGACCTGGCCAAGGGGACACGCAGGGGCCTGGCAGAGCCCTCCAGGCACTGGTGGGTGTCACAGCCAGCCAGGACACAGCAGGGAAGTCCTGCAGCCCAGCGTGGGGACACGACGGAATGGAGAGTGGGAGATCCCAGGCAGCACCGGGCGGGAGGCCAGCCCAGCAGGGCAGTGGAAGTGCTGAGCTGGAACTGCAGGGTCAGGAGACAGAGAACAGAGCCACCGCAGGCTGGGGCTTCGCAAGAGGAGTTTCACTTAGCAAAAGTTCATGAGGTTACAAATTTGGCTCGTGACGTTAACCAGAGAGGGGACATGGAGCTTTTTTTACTTACTATTATTTGATTTTGCTTTTTGTCCTGTGTCAGTGAAAGCAAAGCCTGAGGCACTCAGGATGTGGCCTGAGTCCTGCCAAGGACAAGGGTCCCCCTGCCCTGCAGCCCCCTCACTGGACAGGATGCAGCTCCAGCACAGGGAGCTGGGAACAGCCCTGGACACGCGCTCAGCTGGGCTTTGGCAGCTCCAGCCAGGGTCACACAGCTCCAGTGACACCAGGGCCAGGCTCTGAGCCACGGGCAGCACCAGCACGGTCCCCAGGGGCAGGCAGAGGAAAGCTGATGGGACATTTGCCAGGCACTACATTTCCAGGAGGCACAGCCAGAGGAACAAAAAACAGAGAGAGGGTTTGGGGGCTGTTCAGCCTGGAGAAGAGAAGGTTGCATGGAAACCTCACAGCACCATCCAGTATCTGAAGGAAACCAGAGAGGGATTCTTCATCAGGAACTGTAGTGAGAGGACAAGGGAGAATGTGTTCAAACTGAAAGAGGGGAAATTTACGTTATATATTGGGAAGAAATCCTTCCCTGTGAGGGTGGGGAGGCCCTGGCACAGGGTGCCCAGAGAAGCTGTGGCTGCCCCATCCCTGGAATTGTCCAAGGCCAGGTTGGACGGGGCTTGGAGCACCCTGGGATAGTGGAAGGTGTCCCTGCCCATGGCAGGGGGTGGCACTGAGTGATCTTTAAGGTCCCTCCCAACTCAATTCTATTCTATGATTACCTTTAAGACCTTGAAAAACAAATCCATGCCTTCAGATTCTGCCAGTGGTGCACATCGAGTCTGTGTCACCTCTGCAGACCTCTGGTTTTAAGAAACTAAACGCCCAACCCTTGCTCACCTCCAGCCACATTTACAAGGCCTGGGGAGCGCCTTCCTTAAGTGCCAGTGACTTGTTCACAGCCTGAGAAGTCAAAGAGGTAGGAAAAACCAATTCATGGAATTAATCCATGCCAAATCTGGATTGGCAATGAGAGCTTGTGACTTGTAGGTTGAGTTTCCAGTGCCACTTTCCAGTGCTTCAGCCTTCCCTTGTGCTGCCTTTCTGTAGCTGGCCCTGAGCTCACCCATCCCCAGCAGTGACATGAACTTCCTAAAGCTGATGGATGATGAAATACCATTGCAAAAGGCTCCCAAAAAGACCTCAGAGACACAGGGGAGGGCAAGAAGCTTTGAGCAGCTTCAGGAAGCTTTATTGCTTCAGGAATGTTGCAAAATATGAGCAGCTTTGGCCTAGAGAGTTGAGAGAGGGAATAAGGAAACCACATGTGCACATGGAAACAACTCATAAAACCACCGTGTCTCCCTCAGGAGTGCAGGAAACAAACACAAAGGTTTTCTTGGCTAGGAGAAGCTCTCCAACAGCCCTTGCAGAAGAGTTTATAACACTGTATTAAATGAGTGATGCAAACCTGCTTGTGAACTGACAGCGCTTAGAAGGGAAGCAGGAGGGTGCTGGCTCTGGTTTAGGTCTAAAGGGAACAGAGAGAGGGGTTCCCTCTCTATAGCCTCTTTTGGATGCTAATTTCTACTCAAAAATCTTCCCAGAACAAAGCTGAGACTGCCAGGAGACCATGAAGAAACATCCCTGTGCTGGTGCCTTTGACTGGGGCTGCTGAAGGACGCCAGAGCCAGAACCTCCCCCTGTCCCATCCCCAGGCAGAGCCCCTGGATGCACAGGGATATGACAGCCCCAGGGCCTCTTGTCATTCCATGCCTGCTGAGGGGAAAAAGGCACAGAACGAGGCTGGCAGAGAACAGAGGACTTGGTCAGAGCAATCTGACCCTTAGGGAGCCTGGGCTGAGTTGAATCCTCCGCCTGGGGGGTGTTCAGTTTGTGAGAAAACAACCCAGAAGAGCTGTGATTGTCTGTGACACAATGAGAAAACCTTTCCTAGATAGCAAACGGCCTTCCATGTCTCAGAGATGCTACCAAGGGATCAGCAGAGGCTGTTCTTGTCTCTGGTCAGGGCCCAGAGTGGTGGATGATGCCCAGTGTTCCTCCATCACTTCCAGGAAGGGACTGGTTTTCCCTCAAGTGTTCTGTTAGAGCTGGATGGGAGCAACATTCTAATTATTAGGAAACCTAATGCAATTTCCAGTTTAAGTGCCAGGAAAATCAATCACTTTCCCTCTTGATTCAAAGGTCTCACCCAACTCCTAAATGACCAGCTTGTAGTGCCAGGGGCTGAATTGAGAGAACAAGAGGAAATGGCCTCAAGCTGCACCAGGGGAGGTTCAGGTTGGACATCACAAGGAATTTCCTCATGGACAGGGCTGTCAGACATTGGCAGGGGCTGCCCAGGGAGGTTTGGAGGCCCCATTCCTGGAGGTGTCCAAGGAAGGCCTGGACGTGGCACTCAGAGCTCTGGGCTGGGGACAAGGTGGGAATGGGGCACAGCTGGGACTCGATGGTTTTGGAGGGCTTTTCCAACCTCAGTGATTCCATGATTCTACTCCCCTGGAGAACCAACCTCTGTGACTTCAGAATCAGGGAGTTCCACATCCTTTATGTTTATTTTCCATGACCTCTCTCTAAATACTGCAGTGTGAGGAGCACCAAGCACACCTTGCCCCGAGGGCTGTCCTGTTTCCTCAACATTATAAAATTTAGAGCAATTGCACACAGAAACCTTGAAATGGAACATCCCCCATTCAAGGGCACAACATTTGCAGTCAAAAGGCTACACAGCCTCTCCCTTCCTGTGCAAACAGCATCCCACATAGGGATTAATCATTCCTCAGGAATAGCACGATGGGTTGGAGAGTTACTGGCACCTCTCCCACCTCCTTTAGATCAGGGAACTCCACACAGCTTAAGTCGTCTTCCTAGTAGCTCTCTTCAAGCCTGGACTCATCACCTCCCAGGTGAGCAGACTTCTGATTTTCAGCCCACAGGACTTTCACTTTTCCAGTTTGGGCCAAATCAAATATCCTGAAGGAGGAAAATAGCTGGCTCTAGTTGAGAGTAAACCTCACCCCATCCTGAGCAGCACAGGAGAACCCTGGTCAGCTGTGCAGAACAAATTGATTTGCTCCCGTTTGCTGTAAGAGAAAATTTTATTTGTTCTCCCATTCTCTGGAGTTCAGCAGTATTCTTCAGCGTTTAAGAGTAAGAATACCAAAAATAAAGCCAGAAAAAGAAACCCCAACAAAATCAGATCATCTGTTGAACTCACATTCCTTTTTTAGAACAAAATCTCCTTTCTGAGATTCTCCTATTAAATGAAACAATTTTCTGGCCTCTCTGTCCATTTTGGATATGAACTTGCAAGGAGGACAGTGACAAAACACCACTGAAGCAGCAGCACTGCCCTGGTGCTTGCCCAGGAGCTGCACTCGGAGCTTCTCAGGTGCAAAGCCGGTCAGGCCAAAAACTGTTTAAAAAATAGCACACTTGCAATAAAAAGAGAATAAATTCACTACCTGTTTTCTTTTTTTCTGATGCAAAATTGTGTTTTTATTTGCATCCTACCAAGGTGCAAAATTGGAGGAAACCACAGTCCAGAAAAAGGGAGGAATAACGAAATAGAGTTTCAGCAGCGCACGGAGCTGCCTGACCTTAAACAAGAAATTACCAAAAACCTCCACTTTTCTGAGCAGAATCAGAGCAGGAACGGAGCTCTAGACCAAGTCTGAGCCCAAATGTATGTTCTGTTCAAGAAATCAGGATGTTTGGGCACATGGACGTAACTTTACTCACTAACTTGTCCCTCAGCCCTCCACAAGCTGGATGTTCCCAACAGCCTCTGGCAGCAAGTTAAATTTCCATACAAGTCTCCAGATCAATGGCACAGAAACAAAAAATGTGGGACTTTTCCATCGGGCTCGGGTGAAAACAACTGCACAGTTGAAATTAAATCCAGAGCATCTGTGAACATGAAGCTGAGGTGAGAAATAAATTTGAGTGCTGTTCTCAGTGAAGCTCTATCAGTGATTCACCTGTGAAAGAGCCAAAGGCACAAGGACAGAAACAGGGATTCAGGTCAGGGACCCAAAGTTCTGCTCACATCCATAGCCTAAATCAGGAGCTGCCACGAAGAAAACTCTTTCTGGTGGCGTGTTCAATTTCCAAGAGTGGTGGTAATTTTTAGAGCTACATTGTACAAGCAAGAATTTCTCAAGATAAGTCTACTCATTCCTGCCAGTTAAGTATTTTCTCTTGGCTTGCTCTGGCTCTTGCGTTGCTCCAATTATTTATGAAGCAACAGCTTGAATCACTTCCAGCTGAACATCTATAAAGCTGTGTATCATGAAACTTCTATCAACACTGAGGCAAAGGATTTAGTCCTTGTTACACCTGCAGGGACTTGAAGTTCTCTACTGAAACTTAGAGAGGGAGACGGGTCAAAGAAACTTTTGATAAACTTGAATATGTTTCTATGACGCACGGAAAATTCCTTGTGTCCTTCTCTGGAACACCCCAAATAAAGCTCATTTTGAAGTAATAAAGACTTTTCTTTCAGAGCATCAGGCTGCATTTCAGCAGCAGTGATGGCCTTGGCAGGATTTCCATCTATCCCTGATTGCACAAGGTCCTGCCACGTGCTTGGCTCAGCGACTCCAGCAGAGCCCTGCAGCACTGCCAGAGTCAATCACACTTTGGGGCAAGGATGTCTCAGAACACCAGGAAATGCATTTTTCCAATCCCAAAATGAGAGGTTTTGTGGTTTCTTTAACTATATCACCACCACCATTTTTTTTTCCACTGGTAGTAACCAAAAAAAAAAGTCAGTTATAGGAGCAGAGGATTTCTATCTGTGGTCTAACACCTGATGCTCCATACATTTAATTTTAAAGCACATTTTATTTTCATAAAGCCGTTCATCCAAGTTGCATAGATTTAAAATACCTTACAATTATATTATGCTGGACCTCAACAAATGAGCAGCTAAAATGTACAGCATTTTATGTTGCAGCCTTAATTCTTCCCACATCAATAAAGAAAGACCTGCATTGGGCTTTAAAGTGGTAAAGATTTCCAATGGAAGATGGAAGAATTGGAACAATTCTGTGCTCTCCTAAAAAGTTATTCAGCTTTGAAAATCCAGTGGATTAAGCGTGGATTTGATATTGTTTTCTTTGTTCGAGGTTTGTTACTCATCAGGAACTGCAGTGATAACACACAGGGAATGGCTTCCCACTGCCAGAGGGCAGGGTTAGATGGGATATTGGGAAGGAATTCCTCCCCGTGAGGGTGGGGAGGCCCTGGCACAGGGTGCCCAGAGAAGCTGTGGCTGCCCCATCCCTGGAAGTGTCCAAGGCCAGGTTGGACGGGGCTTGGAGCACCCTGGGATAGTGGGAGGTGTCCCTGCCCGTGGCAGCGGGCAGAATGGGATGAGCTTTGAGGTCCCTTCCAACCCAAACCATCCTGGGATTCTGTGACTCTATAAATCCTCCAAAGACAAACTCCATCCTGTTGGAGAATGTCAAATAAATTTGTTTTTCCTCTGTTGATAAATGCAAGTAGCCAGTGGGTTTTCTTTAACAGAAAAGAGGAAAATCCCGTGTGCAGTAAAATTCACTCCCAAAGGGTCCAACGCCCACCCCAGGATGGAGCAGGCAGAGAACCACTGGCTCACGGACTCAATTCCCTGTGGATGTTCTTCCCTTTGATGGATAAAGGCTTGAGCTCAGTTCTGCTTTAGCACAAGAGTGAAAAATCACATTTCTCATCCTCCTTAGGGGGTTTTTCCAATAATTAAATGAAAAGAAGCACGAAATAACCAAGCGTGTGTCTCGTATCTGTTCTTCTGGCATTAAGACAGATGTTCCTGTTTCACTCCTGGAGTAAAAAGGAAGCCAAGCCCCACTCAGACTTTGTTCTCTAAATGCTTCACAAATGCCAGCAGATGCCAGTGGGAACCTTTACAGACCCTTCCTGTGGGTCCCCTTTGTAAACAGCCTCTGGGAGGAATCTGCCCACGAGATCAGCAGTGCTGGGAACCCCCGGAGCAGATGGAGCTCCTCGGCTCTCCCCCAGCAGGGAGGTGTAGGAAGGAAGGGGGGATAGGTGCCTTTGGGCTGATAGGAAGCAGGTTCACCTTCCCAGAACCCACAGAGGGATGCAGAGGGAAGGGAAGACAGGGAGACAGGTCCAGGGAGGAGGGAGGGACTCAGAGGGCGCTCAGAGAAGCTGCACCGGTGACAGAGCTGATGATGTTGTAACCATCTGCCTTGCCCTTTACCTTGCCCCAGTGACACCCAGATCCCGTGGCGTAATTTCCACGTTCTTTGCAGATCAAGCTGTGACTGACATCCCGGGGCTGAGTCTGAAGGAGAAGGCTCATGGAAAATCTGAGTTTCTTGCCCATAAGGAAGAAAATAGACTTGTTTTGGGAAGAGGGGTGGGAACCAGAAAAGCATGCCCTAGGCAATGAGTGATAAAGGGAATATGCAGAGACAAATATTTGGAGCTTCTCAAACAGGAAAAGCAAGGGAAAATTGGAAGGAAAATGATACATTTGAAATGAGGAAACTTTTAATAGTCTGCTATTAAAATTAGTTCCACATGATACATAATGCACTGAAATGATATTTTCTGAAGTGGTAAGTCAGAAATTACGTGTTTTATCCCTTCTGTGATGGAGAAATTGTGTTGGTCAGGGTCTCTGTTTGTTGCCATGTGGAAAAACCCAAGGTGATGCAGAGATATGAAGGCACTGAGAGGATGCAAAATTGGTGTGTTCAAACCACAGTGATCACTGGCAGGGAGGTGCTGGGCCAGAGCCACGGCCCCTGTCTCTGGAACAAACCCTTTCCACCCAGATTTCTGTGTGTGATGGGAAGAACCGGCTGAGTGTGACCCCCCTCAGCCACAGCCAGCCCCTCCCGCCCCCTCCACAGAACCAACACCGCACCATGGGTCCAAAAGGTGAATATTCCATGGGAAAAGAAGAGGAGGGATCAAGGACCTCTCAGAGCTGTGAATCCCCAGGTGACTTGTGCAGATCTTCCAGCAAGGCCGAGCTGTTCAGCCCCATCTCATCCCTTAATCCTCAAAGCCATTTCCCTCTGCTCTGATGTTGGGTGTGTGACAGCCACTTGCCACCAGCATGGTCAGCCACCCACCGCCACACAGATCCTGGAATGCTGGGTTTGCAGCCACCATGGCCACGTGGCTGCTGCTCTCTGGACTCCCCAGGAGCTGGTCCTTTCCCAAGGATGTGTTCCTAAACCTCAGATGTGCCCTCTAGAGCCAGCAAAGCCCAGGCTCCTGAGCTGTCCACTGGTGAATGAAATGTCAGGTCATGCTTGAAGGAAACACCATCAATGAGCTTCCAGTAAACACTGAATGAATCATCACTTCCCAACAAAAGTCACGTTTTCTTTCCTTTTCAGCCCAAAAACCCGTGTGGTCTCTGGCCTTTGAATCAGCAGTTGGTGGCAGAACAACATAAATTGGTCAGAGACCTCTCAGGTATCCCAGGAAAAACAGGCCTGGGAGATACAGCTGTGCTCCTGGCATGGGGAAGTTGGACAGCTGGGAATCTGTGATGCAGATCGAGGCCGTGGCATGTTCTTATCTGCTCTGCTGTTAATCCTTCTGGCCATGGGCTGGCTTTGGAGCCGGGGTGGGAAGGCTTTCATAGGCACCCAGCTGCTGGAATGGCTCTGAGTAATACAGGGCTAATTTTGTGTGTTCCAGACAGAGCATCCAGACACAACAGAGCTGTTCCTGAAGAATCTCAGGAAAGGAGGAAGCGCAGGACGATAGCAGTGATAAATCTTGTGAAGGGGTCATTACTGTAACGAGATTACAAAACAACCCATCTGGTTGTTAACCCTTCATCCCAGCGGAAGGAGGAAGACAGCCCGTGGTGTCTGCCAGGAGCTGTGCACGCTCTGGGCTTGTGCCCTGACATCTGGGAAGAGCCATGATGGGTGATGCAGGACTGGCCACAGCCCCTTCTCCCTCAGAACGAGGGGTCCCAGCCTGGAATCCACCTCACAGCAAACCCTGGAGCAAGAAGAGGATGAATTGCTCCTGTCTGACACAGCACTGACCTGCCAATGGCAGGCAGCTCTCACTTCCCTCCTCATGGGAATGGAAAGAGGAGACTGGAAAGGTCCCCCAACCTTTGGTGTGATTCATCCCCAGCATGGTGCCTTGGAAGGGTCAGATCCAGAGATTCAGAAGCACCCTGAAGTTTGGATGTGTGGCAAATCCCGGCAGCCACAGCCGTGCTGGGAAATCATCTCCGACTGGGAATACTTGGATGTGCTTAACAGACACAAAATTGATAAAATAACTGATACTGGACCAGGTCCACAGATTGCCACGGGCTTGTATTTCACAGACCTGCTCAGGCATGACGGGCAGCACGCGAGTGAGGAGGTGGAAGTGGCACTGCCTTGTCACAGGCATCGCCAGGACACGAGGATGTTTTGTTCTGCTTTTCCTCCATGTCGATCACTTGTCTTTGGGCTGGACCTCCCACACACTGTTCAGCCATGTTTGCGTGGTTCATGCCAACACCATCTCTTCCCTGACATGCCAACACCATCTCTGGGAGTTTCACTGGTTTTATCCCTCTGAAGCACCATCTTGTCCCACCATTTGTACATCCTGCCACAGAAATTCCCTGCAGCCCAAGGCCAGCAGGGATTTGTGGATGACAGCTGAAATGTGAATCAAGGCTCCCACAGGGCCAGGTGCCAGCCACGCTCATGGCCAGGGCTGTCCCAGCAGCTGCACCTTGTCCCAGGGTGCAGGAAGGAACAGCTGTAAGGAGCAGGGTTGCAAAACCCCTGAAGGGGAACTGCTCTTTCCCTGAATGCATCCGACAGGCAGCTGGCACAGAAAGGGGAACCTGGAGAGAGCAGGAACCTGGCAAGCTCAGAAACGCCACAGAGAGGGGGAAGAGGTGAAGCTGAGGCACGGCCACCTTTACTGTAACTGTCCTGTGTGCTGGCAGCGCCCTGGGGGAGGAAGGACAGGCAGAGTTTGCAGCCAGGAATGGGTCAGCCTGGCCAGGACTGAGCTGAGCTTTACTGGGCTGGCCCAACATGTGATGGGAACGTGGAAAACGCGGTGCCCTCACAGTCACCCACGGCACAGGGACAGGGGTCACTACGGAGGGAGAGGTGCAGCAGGAGATGCAATCAGCCATCCCTCAGCTCGAGGGCTGAGGAAGCTGACGGAGCTGGATGTTCTCCAGACTAAGGAAAGCTAAATTAAGTCATCTTTTCACATGTGAAATGGCTTCCTGAGTCTAGCAGGACAGGCTGGAGGTTACAGCAGCTTTGGTCTGACCCAGGAGGAGTTGCTAGGAAGAGCGATCTGCCATGAAAAGGTTGAGTAAAACCATCCCTGTGTCAGGCATTTTTAGACAGAGGCTTTCCAGCGTGAGCTCTGGAATGTTGGAGATGTGAATGGCAAGGCTGCTGCTCAATGCTCTCTCCATTAGTCACACCTCCAGGCAGGTGACAGAGCACGAGGACCCTCTTGCAGGGACCTCCATGGTTTCCAGGCAAACACTGCAGGGAGAGCCACAATTAAATACTCTGGATCATGTAAATCCTGCAGCCTTTATCTCTCCCTCCCTCTCTGGACCATATCAGTCCTGCAGCCCTTTATCTATCCCTCCATTTCTGATCATATAAATCCTGGAGCCCTTTATCTATCTCACCCTCTCAGGATCATACGAATTCCAGAGCCTTTTATATCCCTCCCTCTCTGGACCATATAAATACTGGAGTCCTTTATCCATCCTTGCCTTTCTGGACCATATAAATCCTGGAGCCCTCTATCTATCCATCCCTCTT
This sequence comes from Atrichornis clamosus, assembly GCA_013400975.1. Classification (NCBI taxonomy): domain Eukaryota; kingdom Metazoa; phylum Chordata; class Aves; order Passeriformes; family Menuridae; genus Atrichornis; species Atrichornis clamosus. The sequence continues at coordinate 38,795 of WBMZ01000282.1, forward strand.
TATCTGGACCATATAAATCTTAGAGTCCTTTATCTGCTTCCTCTCTGGATCCATCATATAAATCCTGGAGCCCTTTATCTCTCTCACCCTCTCTGGACCATATAAATTCTGGAGCCTTTTATATCTCTCTTTCTCTGGACCATATAAATCCTGGAGCCCTTTATCTCTCCCTCCCACTTCCCAGACATTTGTGATGCTCCATCCAACCTCCCAGCTCAGCGTGGGGCACGTCCCTCACAGTTGGAGTAATATTTTATTTCATTTCTTCACTGATTTAACACCAGCACAAACCCTTGAAACAGCTCAGATGACCAAAGAAAAACAGAGGCTGCTGCAACTCCTTCTTCTGCTCCTGATGCTCAGCTCGTAAATTGGCTGCAATAATATTTTAGTTATAAAAAAAAGTGAAAATAAAGCTTTGCCATTGATCTCAGCACTGTTTTGCCAAGCAGTGAAGCTACTGCCTGCCACTGAACAAAAAGGGAAAAACAATCACAGGAGATGCCTGGGAGAACCTCCTCATGTCAATATTTCTGATGAAGATAAATTTTGTTGGTAAAAGCAAAATTCCAGGCCTGAGAAAAAGAAGCCCAAAGCCATTAATATTGATAGAAATTGGGCCACCAGATTCCTGCAAGGGAAGGTGGATTCAGGAGTGGGGAAGGATGGGAGGTGGAGAGGCGGGAAGTGAAAATCCATAGGTCTGCAGGAGAAATGAAAAGAAAGGGGGGAAGGGAGGAGGAAAGAGTGTTCAAGGGAAGAATTTAGCAGGGATTCTGGGAGTCAGCCCCTCCTCAGGCACCTGAGCAGGGACTGAGTTAACAAAAGCAGCTGCCAAAGTCTGGAAATCAGCCCCTCTTTGGGTCAGGAACATGCGGGGGCTGGGCCTTTCCCCAGGGGCTCCAGGGCCAGGTCACAGCCCAGCAGCAGAGTGGGACCATGCTGAGAACCCAGGCCCAGAGATGCTCCTGTCCTGTGGCAAAGAGCAGAAAAAGCCAAGCTGCGCAGCCCTGGTTCACTCCTAACTTCACACACAGGAGATGACTTCAGCTCTCACCCCTCTGGCATGGCAGACCATCACTCCTCTCTGTGATTCCCCTGCTCTGCTTCCTCACTGGATGGTTTTTTGCTGTTTTTCCTGGGAGTTTTGCCGATTAATGCCAAGGGAAAACCTGTCCCATGGCACCCAGTCCTTGTTCATCCCATCTCCTTGGGATGAGCCAGAGGGTGCAGGGTTAAACTCTAACGGGGAGATGGGAGCTGGGCACTGGAAAATGTCCTGGTGGGAAGAACCAGGGATGTGCTGGTTGTTTGGGCAGGATGGGTTCTCCTTGGGTCAGGCTCTGAGGTTTCTAATTGCACAAAGGAATAAAGGATCCATTTGCTCTTCCCTATTTTCCTCCCTGGCAAGGCCACTTTGGTGGCCTGACCATCGCTCTGCTCCCTGCCCTGCAAGGCTGGGCCCTGGATCCAGGTCCCAATGGACACAGTGCCTGCACCTCCTCCTCCTCCAGGCTGGATCCACCCCTCCTGCTCCAGCAAACAGCTCCTTCCGTCCCCAGTGGCAGCAGGAGCATCAGGGCACTCCTGACTGTGCCATGCCAGGGTCCCCTCGTTTTCCTGCCCCTCTGGTTTAGCCAGAATTATAAAAATCCATGAGAAACCTCTGGATTTGCCCCTTTATTCTGAAGCTGCAGGGAAACAGCTTTACATGGAGGCACTGGGAAACAGCTGCACTTGTCCCTCACTTAATAAATTTCTATTTCCCACCTGTTGTAAAATTAAGGTCAAACCCATTATAAACTTTCATTCTTCCTAAACACCGAATAGAAAATTGGCAAGGGAAGGTTGCGATGTCAAATTAAATCTTCTCATGGAGATTAAACTTTTTTTTTTTTATCAAAAGATATCTAAATTTAACACTGGAGTGTCATTTTGAAATGTAACATTGAAACATTTCATACTGAAAAATGTTGAAATGTAGCACTCTGGCTTCAGAAAAAAAAAAAAGCAATGCAGAATTTGACAGATTGTTTTGTTTGTGCTAAATTTAAAATTTCAATGGACAAGCTATTCATAAAAATATCTTGTCCAGTTCTATTTAGCACCATTGCCATCAGCCAGGGGACATAACTGCAGTCTTGGGCTGTGAACAAAATGAAAAAGTGAAATAACCACTAATGCAAACAACTTTACAGTCTGACAGAAGCCTCCTTGCCAGGATGTCAAAGTTTCATCAATTCTCCATCATTCTCCTCATTCCCAGAGTAAGACAGAAGGCTGGTGCAGCAGGCAAGAGCAACACAACTTTCCAGACTCAGTGAAGACTCAAGGAAGGGCACGTGTCCTCAGGCTTTTCCCATTTTACCCAGGCAGGGAGGGAGCAGGATGAGAGCAAAGCCTCTGGGCAAGCGCCATTGGTCATCAGCTGGCAAGTGCTCACACCACGCAGTGTGGGTGCTCAGTCTTTGAATTTAATCAGTCTTTTGTTGCTCTAATTTAAGTACATTTAGTTAAACCTCAACTAAATTGGTGAAACCCAAGCAAGCCACAGAAACAGGGCAGTGGGGAGCTGACTCTGCTGAAAAACTGCAATGTCTGGAACCATTCAGAGTTCTTCCCCTCATGGATTTTCACCTGTAAAGGTGGCTGTGGGGGCTGCTTAACGAACTGGGCTAATTAAAACAAATTCACATTCATGAGGGGCGTGCCAAGGGGGGCATCCTGAGAAGGCAGCACCAACTCCTGAGAGAAATCCCACCTGGAAGGGCAGGACAACCATGGGACAGTTCCCAGAGACAATGAGGAGATGTTCCTTACCACAGCAAAGCTCTCCAGTTCCATCCTCTCTCTAAACTAATTAATCTGGACACATATTAAGAGTGCCGTGGTGCCTACCTGGGGCTCTTATTCCTCACAGTCCTTTGCACTGGTGCTTGCTCTGGGCTCACGTGAGATGAAGGGATTTAGCTCAGGCCTGTGCCAGCCCCAGAAGTGCTTCCGTGGTTCTTCCAAGCCTTTTCCAACCCCTCCTGCAGTTGATGAAGACACGACAGCAACAGGAGCCCTCCAACCTTTGCATCTGCTCAGCCTCCTGCCCAGGGGGTGATCTCAGATCAAAGACTGATCCATATCTCCAGGACATCTGGGAGCAGATAGGCAACGAGCCAGCCTGGATTTCCTCCAGGGAAGAGTGCTGGGGATGCCTGGGAACCAAAGAGGAGAATCGCACGCAGTCCTGCAAATATTTTCTCTCATTCCTCAAATGCCAGAAAATCCAGGAACCCATCGCGTCCACACTGCAGACTGTTGAGGAGAGGTGTGCAGACACGAGGGAGGTGTTCAGGAGAAACACGCCTGAAGTTACATCAGTTTTCCTCTCTGCAAACATTCCAGAGGCAGCTGTTGGCCAGGCATGTTCCTGTGCAGGGATGTGCCAAGGGAAGGAAACCCACAGTGCTTCCTTGCCAGCCATTCATGGCAAAGTGTTTCCCTAAATGACCTTTAGAGCTTTAGATTTCATATTTATTTACAGCATAAATTAAATAGTGTCATAAAGGAGAATAACCTCAGCTAATTGCCACCTAATACTGTGAGAGTAAATCCTTGTTCTCGGTGATTAAAACTTCCATTTCAGTACAAAAATGGAATCCCTCTAGTCTTGCCAGTCCTAGCACTAAAACTATCTTCCCGCAGAGGTGGGCAGACACCTCTCACACACCCACCTCAAAATTCCTTTTGTTTAAAAAAAAATCCATTATTTGCTCAGCTGTCCAGTTCCCTGGCAGGAGAAAACCCTTTCTGCTTGAATAATCAAACCAGTGTGGTTTGCAGCCCATTTTAAACAGTAAAAATGAAAAAGGAAGCCAGAATCCGGGGGGGGGCAAAATCCATCCTGTGGACACCCAACAGCTGAAATGCTGATTCAGGTGAGTCTCACCCTGAGAAAATCTACTTCACACCTGGTTTTTTTTCAAGCTGACAAAGCCAGACACTTAAAAGTGAAAGAACTGTCACTCACACTTGTTTTTGTGGGTGAGAGGGGAAAACAGGGCTGGTAACCCTTCCCTGCAGTGGCTTTGGGAGCTCGTGCTCCAGCATCTGCTGCCCTGTGAGGGGTCCCACATCCACACCCTCCTCACCACAGGGCAAAACCCTCCCAACCCGACTGAACCTCACTGGATTTCCTGCTGTGTTAGTCCTGATGGAGTGAGGAGGTGGAGGGACACCCCGAGGGAAAACAGCTCTGCTCCAGCACCAGCCTGGAGGGAGAAGTGGAGGCACCTCTGAAGAAATATCTCCTGAAAGGATGGCAAGATGCCCAAGGTGTGGTTACAGAACAGAGACCCCGTCCTGAAGAGCTTCCCTCTGCCTGCACAGCACCAGGGGACACTGTGGAAGGGGACTGCAGTGGCATTTCTGTCCCCATTTCAGGTGGGTTTGTGCAAGCTGAGCTGGTTAAATTTGTGTCAGTCCCTGAGGCTGCTCTGGCACCGCTGAACACCTCTGGAAGAAATGCCCCTGTGCCAAATTAGTGTGAAACCCAATCAGTGAAGCACTCCCACTGGAGGGAGTGTTGTGCACTCACTGCCTGCCAGAACCAGATGGGCAAAGCACAGAAATCGGGCTTCATTTTCACAGTGGGATTAATAAATCACCTGCAAACCTGCTGGGTTTGTGCTCCGCGTGGCGTGTGTGGCTGTGTGAGTGCTTCTGGTCCCTGAATAAATGACTAAACCACATGAGAGAGCAACACTGAAAGAGTTCCTTGTGCTAATATTTGTAAAGCATCTCCAACCCACAGGAGCTCCCAGCTGTGCTGCAGGAATCCACAGATCCTACCACAGGGAACGGGGCCTTCCCTGTCTGACAGGGCAGGTGCAGTTTGTGCGGTTCAAGACTATTATTCCATGTTGTTTCTAAGCATGGAAAGGAGACTGGTGTGCCACCTAAAAAATTCACTTTGTGTCATTCTGTGTGGAAAAGTGCATTTCAAAGGAAGGCAAATTAGCAAATTTTCCTTCACCCTCCTGTTCTGCAGCTTGGGCATGGCCAACTGTGAGCCACCCAGTGCAGCTGTTTGAAGGGGCTCTCTTTCCTTCAGAAGGAAACTGGAAGATATATTTCCATATATTCTAGAGAGCACCCAGCAAGTGGAAACAATGAGACAGAACCAATTAAATTTTGAGATTTATTAGGATGGGCTTTTTTCCTTGCATCCTGCTACGTAGTGCCACCTGGACCATCCCAGCAAAAGCAGCAGAGGCTGCCAGGGATACTCACAGAAGCAGAAAACACCCACTCCCACATCTGCCTGCAAACTCCCAAAGTCAGCAGAAGACCCAAGCAGCCTTGTTGCTGTCTGCAAACAACATTCCAGCTGACATTTCACCACCCACAGCCTCTGGACAACTCCTCTTCAAAATTAAACCTTCCTTCAGGGATATTTGCCAAGTGGGGCACGGCCACTTGGATTAGGAGAGTTCTGAGTCAAGTGAGCAGTGGGTGCATCTTGTAATGGAAAGGATACTTCTCTAACTGAGAGAGTTTCCTGGCTCTGACGTAACTGGGAACATTATTTCTCGGTGTGTCAGCTTTACAGTCAAGCCACAGCCTCATGCTCACCGTGAGGGCTCGAGCTTGTCGTGCCCACCCCAGCAGCACGATGGCTCTTCACAGCTGGCACTTCCACACCTGCCACTCCCTGAGTGCCCAGCACCTTCCTAATCCCTGGGTGTCCCTGCACCCTCCATCGGGGAGCCAAGGGATGGACGGACACGGACACACAGCCCCTCGCCCAGACTGTGGGAAATTGGTCATCTTCCTTCCAGCCACTCCAATCCCAAATGGCTGCCTCAGGCTTTCACCTCTATTTGCTAAAGGTCGACAGAGGCGATAGGAAATGATGAAGAGGTGCAAAGCCTTGAGCACTCTGAATGTTTACCTGAGCAACAGAATCTTCTAGAGTTTGCAAAATGAGCCCGGAAATTGCTCAATTACAAAATTTCTATTCTTTCTACTTCCAGTCAGGCTAAAAATAAAATAAAAGCCTTGTGCCAGGCTCATTTCTGCTGCAACCACACTTGTCTCAGCAGAGTTAAATGGGGGTGAGGATGGGCCTTTACCATGTTGTTTTTCAGCAGTGCAACTTCCAGTCACAGCCAGAGCAGGGAAACGGAAACCAGTGGTGAGAGAGCCAGCCCAGCACTGCTGCCCTGGGCTCCTCACCAGCAGCTCCCCAAAATCCACCTCACCTTCTCCCGCTCAGCACCCACAAGGTGTCTTTTAGCAATGCGTGTTGGAGGGAACTGGGGCAAGACCCAGCTCAATCCCACTCAGGTTTTGTGTTTAGGCAAGGGCTGGGTGCAGCTTAAGGAGGTTTGAAGCTCCTACAGCCTTGCCCTTCACTGTCCTTTACAAAATTGACATCTAATTTTGGTTTTGTTTGCTTGGAGCTGATGCATTTCTCCTGGCACTCCCATGAAAAGTGGGGAAGAAACTTTATTATTTAACCAAGGGTGACAGGCAGCATTGATCAACCTGATGGATAAATTGCCTGTGCTTCTACACCAGCAGGGTTATAACTGCAGGTGTGACAGAGCTCGTGCTGTCCATGATATTCCTGACCACCCCAAGTGTGGTGCTGGGAGCCAGGAACACACATGCCACGGGCTGCTGGCTGGACACTCTTTTTCCAGGTATTCCTCCATTCCAATACAGCGAGCTCCCACACAGGGGTATTTTTTTGCTCCTGAATACCCATCCCAGCATCATCCCCCAGCTGAGCTCAGGGGAAGGGACAAAGCCCACAGCATGGGGTTGTTTTGTTGTAGCAGGTCACAGAGTATCCTGAGCGGGGAGGGACCCACCAGGATCATCCAGTGCAGCTCCTGGCCCCGCACAGCCATCCCAACAATCCCACCCTGTGCATCCCTGGGAGCGCTGTCCAAAGGCTCCTGGAGCTCTGGCAGCCTTGGGGCCGTGCCCATTCCCTGGGGAGCCTGGGCAGTGCCCAGCACCCTCTGGGGGAAGAACCTTTCCCTGATCTCCAGCCTGACCCTCCCTGGCACAGCTCCAGCCGTTCCTGGGTCCTGTCCCTGTCCCAGGGAGCAGAGATGGGAGCTGCCCCTCCTCTCCCCCTCACAAGGAAGTCGTAGCTCCAGACAGTGATAGGAAGGAGACCTTCAAGTCTGATAGTCCTGAGTTCTGCTGGGGACAGAACAGAAGCAGCATAGGGCAGGACTGGCCGTCCCACACAGCACCTGTGGACGTTGCAGAAGGCACAGAATGACCTGAAGTGTCCCCTGAGAGAATCTCTGCTGTGCTGAGAGTTGGCTGCATCACTGGTGCGAGGGGAGAAGGGAACAGGGTCCAGCTCAGGGCTTTGGAAACCAGCAAGTCACAAGTGCCTTTGAGGAGCTGTTTGTGGATGGCCGTGAGCCAGGATGTGGCTCTTCCTTTGAAGCACCCTGTGAACTTCCTACCTCCCCCCATGCTGCCTCCCCATCCTTCAGGGATGTAGCTGTACATCTAAGGGGTGCCAGAGGGCTACACTCAAACACAAAACCTGGCAGAGTTATTTCAAAGCAGACCCTTTGGAACCCTCGTGCTCTTGCCACATGCAGGAGGAGATGCTCCCATGGAAAAGTCACATTCCAGCATCGTGTGACATCCACAGCACCCTCCGCATTCACTGCCACGCTCACAGAGACGTCCCTGAGCACTGCCACAGAGAAACCGCTACCTGAACAGCACCACTCCAGCCTGTCCTGAACACAAACCTCTCCACCTCCTGCCAGGTGAGGGGTGGGTTCAGCCAAGTGGAGAAGGTCTGGGTCTCCCTTTTCCACCTGCTCCGTATCAGCATGGATCTGTCCAGGGCCTAACACAGCAGAATCCGTTGCTGTAAACCTTAAATAACTGTAGGCTAAATCTTACCTGGCTTGCTGCAGGCACCTGCCTTCCTTCTGCTTTTAAAATAAGGTGAAACCACCACCGTTCTGGTGTTGGAGCTCAGAGCTTCAGCCAAGAGGTTTAATGGTTATTGTGGTCCCAAAGCCAAGCTCAGAAATAAGAGCAGTACCAGAAGCCTGAGCTTACCCTGGTGTCTCTTTTGGGTGTGGACCTTCTGCTGTAAATTTAGATCAAACAAGAGGGACGTGCCTAAACAGGATTGGATTTTCACTCTCTAATGAGCATTTGACTGCGAGGTTATTGCTCTGCACTGTGTGACGGGAGAGCAAGAGCTGAGGCAGTTGAGTGACAGGCAAATTCCTTGCACTAAACGGAAACAAGTCTCCGTGGGCTGTGTTGCCACACGCTGGAAGGAGATAAGGCCCAGCTCTCACTGCACAGATTTCATGAGAATTGGTAATGTAAAACCCTTGCAATGTCTAGCAACAGTAATTATATTTCATACCTCGGATGGATAAAAAAGATTCTCCAATAGAAGATTCTCCAATATCTTACGGTGTCTGTGACAGGGAAAATTCAGAGCTGTGCATTCCCTTGGGACGGGATGTGCAGGTCACTGGTAAAGAAAATAGTGGATAAGGTTAGATTGATGTGCAGATCCTGAAGTTTCTCCAACTTTCACTCATTTTTCAAAACAGTTCTGAGCTGGGGAGGAAAAAAAGAATAAAGCTCAAGGACACTTAATTTATGCATCCAAAACAACAGTGTAGGGACCTTGAGTTTCTGACCCTGACTCCTCTTACTCAGTTACCGCAAATGACTTCAGCAGCCACCTATTAAATCATCTCAGAAAATGCATGGAAATACTAAGCAACAACAAAAAAAAAAAATTCCACCCCATCTTTCCATTCAGTCAGATATACATATACAAACGTATTTTGGGCTGAAAGAAAAAGCAAATAACGACTTAAACCGTCATCTGTAGCTTTGCGGTCCCGGCAAAAGTCCCCCGGCTCTTCTCCGGCTCTCTCGGTTACAAGTTCACAGAGAACAGGTACAGGGGACAAAGCTTCATCAGGAAACAAAATATTGAGTGGAAGGGAAATTCAACAAACAAGGCACGATTGTTGTTCTGAGGCTGGGACCTCTTCCCAGCACCCCGCGCCATTGTGACCTTCAAGATAACCACATGAGAAAGGGCTTTTCACACCCTGCGTCCTGAAATGACTGACTGCTTACTCAGGCAGCATCCTCGGGGCCAATTAGTCACTTTGTCCCTCCTGCTGGTTTCTCTGCTCTCGCATTCTTTCTGCACCGAGGCGCTGGGAGGCTCCTCTGAGCCTCTGTCTTCATCACCTCCTGCCCAAGGGCACATCGGTCACTTGGGGACACGGGGGATGGAGCCCGAGGCTGTGCAGGACAATCCTGTGCCTCCTGTGTTGGCTCATTGGGGGATTTCTGTAAAGATGCTTTGTTTCTCTGGTTATCCTTAACAACTCTTAGCACTCGTCCTTTCCCAAAAATCCGCCTGATCAGAGGAATACCCACAGGCCCTGCAATAACTGCTAATAGATTTGTCTCCTCTGCACCTCTGTGAAGTGGGAGCCCCCGTGGCATGGAAAAGGAAGGCCAGGGCTCGTGGGAGGGAGAGTAGAGCCAAAGAGCAGGAAGGAGCCTTCTGCCAGACATCCCACACAGCCCATCCTTGGCACTGGCCCAAAACCTCTTCATGGATCTCACCTGGGACCCACCAGGACCCTGTGGGGAGGACCCCCCACCACAATCTGCAGTGAGCTCCCAGCTGTTGAGCACATCTGGGGTTTGACACGGATGCTGCTCTCACTCTGTGAGCCCCAGAGCTTCTCCTGCTTGCCAGGGACAGAGGAGCCTCCTGCCACCAGGGTCCCTCTCTGTGGGAGCCCCAGTGCTGCCCCTTGCTCTGGGATACTCCGGGCTCTGCTGGCCCTCACACCTCCCCTCGCCATGGCCACACCTCAGCTTCCAGCAGGCACCTTTCTCCCAGGAAGGTGGGCAGTGGTTTCCAACCATCCAACCACGAGGGCATCCCTTCAGAACCGTCAGGCCCAAACGTTCTCTGTGGGTTCTTGTTTTCCCTCCTGTCACTGCTGTGCCACGCCTCACCCTCCTGCTGGAAGGGTTTCAAAAAGGCTGAAGAGCATTCTTGAAGATGCATCCGTAGTTGTGTTCCCACAGGCGCCGCAGGGTAACCTCTCGGCAACATTGTGCACAAAGCCTTAATTAAAATTGGCTGCCTCTGAGCCAGCACTGCAGTGAGAGTCCTGCTCGCTGTAATTTTCCTCTCACTCGACTTTTAAGCTCTTAAAGGAATTGCCTGAATTGAGTGCTCAGCCCAACAGAGAATCCTGTCTCCCAAAGCAGCATCCCTGGGGGATCACAGCCCCTGAGGAGCTCTGCAGACCCCTCCCCACTCCCCTGCCTGTGCAGGGATGTCTGGAGGAGGCTCCTGCCCCACCCCTGGGCAGGGAGGGGAATTCAGCCCCTCGGGGGTGCAAATACCTATTTCCCAATACCTATTTCAGCTCCCTAGTCCATGTCATCCCCCTCTGGCACTAATATCCCATCACATCCTACCAGCCTGCACCAAACAATCAAACCTGCCTTGAACCTTGACTTTCCTCAGGTGTCTTTTGTAGCCCAGGGAGGGACTTGCACCAAATCTGTCCCCTCAAACCCCACAGCAGCCACAGAAGCCTCGTGCTCTCTTCCCTCTTTCACACAGAGTCAGGCAGTTCTGCCAGCAGACAGGGCTGATCAGGATGATCATGCCAGTTCATCTCATCACCCACAAGATTTTCCTAACTTTGCTGAGATTTGGAACCACCCCAGGAGAGTTGATAGACTTTTTTTGTTTGGCTGTGAGTGCTGGCTCAGATTCTCTAATCACCCACCTGCTTTGACTCGAGCCAGAGGTGTCTGAATGTTTGCACAGGAGATACCTGAAAGGTGGATGCACCAACAATTAGTGATCTCAGCTGTGAGATATAAATCACACCGGTGTGCTTTGTTAGCTGGTAGTGGCAGCTCTATCCATCAGCAGATCAATTATGCTAATCACGTTCATAAATAGCTCTCCTGTTAGGATAATTAGATATAGGTGTGAATGTGACTTGTCTAACGTGCTGAGGTGCAAGATCATTCATCCACTGTGAACTTGGGTAGAGTTCTTAACCCTGATTTTCAACCCTGAGGTGGTGTAAATCCCTCTGTCACAGCTTTAGGCCTTTCTTACACTGAGGCACCCAAAGCTGCCCCCAGCACGCGAGGTGAGGCCTCCCCACCCCAGCCCAGAGCAGGACAATCCCTCCCTGGCCTGGCTGCTGCTGCTGGTCCTGACCCCCCAGGACAGGGATGTCCCTCCCGGCTGCCAGGGCACTGCTGTCCCAGATCCAACTATCCATCAACCAGGACCCCCAGGTCCCTTTCCATGCCGCTGCTCCCACGTTTTTGCCCTCAGCCTTTTCCCATGGCTCCATCATTAAACTGGGAATTCCCACTACAGCACAAGGGCTGTACCAAAGTGGGCTCGTTTGCTTTCCAACAGCACAAATAAACCTCATTTCCCAGACTGCCAAGTGGAAGCAGCTGTTTGAACACTAAGGTGCTTATCTGAAAACTTCAAGCTCTTGAACGAGCTATTCCAGAGCGGGGAGCTCAGATCCGGTAACCTGGGCTATTTTTGGGTCTCTTGTTTTATTCAGTGCAGTTAAATTTCCACTCTAGCCCAGTGCTGGCTCCAGGATATAAATAGAAATTAATCTAGCAGGCTGCAAAGCCATGTCTGGTCACAGTTATGTGCCTGCAGCCCTCGCTCCTGGCACCCGGACAAGGGAGGAAGGCCCCGAATGTCACCACAAATGTGACTCCTGCTCTGCCCCGTGGCTCTGCTCACAAAACAACTCCTTTTTCCTGTTTCTAAGGAAAAAACGTCTTACCCGGGACAGAAAGAGGCTTGGAAAGTCACCCCCCATATAGTGTGGCATCCACTGTGGGAAGAGAAGGCTGATGCTCCCACCAAAGTCTACTCTGTTTCTGCTGAAAGCTCCCTTGGTTCCCAGTACCCCTCTGAGTGGGAATGGGCACCTCTGGGTCTTAAAACCTGGTGACTTCCCTGGCCAGGGATGCAGAGAGGAAAGGGTGGTGGGAGAAAATAAAACCCAAAAGGCAGTGCCAAGCATATGGAAGAAAATACATAATATTGTATATATATTTTATATAAATATCATATAT
>WBMZ01000284.1:0-72772 GCA_013400975.1 Atrichornis clamosus
TTTTAAACTAAGACAACACTGCAGGAATCCCCTGAATTGCTTGCAACCAGCTGTATTGCTTTCCCAGTAGAAGTCTGGATGGTTGAAATCCTCCATCTGGATGAGAGCTTATGAGCATGACACTTCCTGTACCTGAAGCAAGTCAGCCTTGTCAACAGGCTCCCCCTGATCAGGTGGCCTGTATTAGACCTCCACCACCAGGTGTCCTCTGGTTTCCCTGTCCCTGACTTTTACTCACAGGTCCTCCACGTGTACATGGCTGTTACTCAGAGACAGTTCTTTACAATCTATCCCTTCCTTAACAACCACTCCACCCCTCCTTCCTAGCCTATCTCCTCTAAAAACTCAGAATTCCTCAACTGCAGTGTTCCAGTTGTGTGACTCATCTCTCTGAGTTTCTGTGACAGCAGTTATGTCCTAATTAGTTTCCTACTTGCACCATGGTTCCCAACTCCTTCTGCTTGTTATCCATGCTGCATGCATTTGTGTGGAGGACTTCAGCTGGGCTGTCAAACTCTTCCTTCTTTGGCAGGGTCCAGGGAGACTTCGAGATTCTGGAGTTCCCTGCAGCCGAGGGTTTAGTGAGCTCTCTCAGCCTTCAGAGGTCTGTTTGGGTGTAGGCATCTACGTAGGGAACCTGTGGCCTTTCTGTCCTGGTTTCAGCCTCAACCAGGCAGTTGTGACAGGTAGGTACCATTTTTGCTGCCAAAGAAAGGCTGATTCTTGTTGACCTCCCAATAGGATGGAGTGACCCCTCTTCTGAACCCTTCCTCACCAACAACCATGCAAACTAATGCACCACATTCTTTTTGTCATTCTTTAGGTGTCCTGCTCACTCCCACTGATAGTAGTAAAGAAACCTAATGTAATGAGCAGGAAGAGAATATAAACTACTGAAATGAAATTAAAGAGAGAGCAAATTATTTTAAAGCAAAAAGATGAGTGTGAGCTGGACACCTGCTGCTTTCTTCTTCCAGCAGAAATTAATGATATGCAGTATCAGACAGGGATAAGATAAAAGTAAACCCCCTTTTCTCCAAATAACAGTAACTAGTCTCTTGCTTTATGCTGCAGACCTGTTATTTGGGCAGTGTTTTTTATTTTAAAAGATTTAAGTGATTTGAGGAAGAGAGGTAATGAAAGGGATTTTAAAACTTCCCAGTACCTAGCAGCATCCTGCAGGGACAATACTAAAATTTATTCTGAAAGTGTTTACCCCCCCTATTGCCTATATTTTAGCAAAATTCTATCCATAAGCTGTGTTATTACAAGGAAAAAAAAAAGACTGCTTATTAACAATAATTCATTCACTGCAACTCAGTGATTTGTTATTCACATTTATGTTTGTGCCAGGCATCCTGAGAAGCGTCTGAAAACCTCAAATCTTACAAGTTTTAATAGAACTCTATTCAGAATATTTTTGTTACCCAGCTGGGACTGGGAAGACAAAGAGGGAGAGCAACATTTAAACCCTGGTGCACAGCTTGGATGACCCAAGCAAGCCACAACATGAAAAGCTAGTGTGTGCTAACCTTTACTCCATGTACTAAGGACTTCTAGCTAAATGGAGCCAAATAAAAGGCATCAAAATGTTACCATCAACATTTTCCAGCCACAATGAGAAACTAGCACTTGAAGACCTTATGCAAACCAACCAAATCTGGTGCTTATCTTAGTGCTCACAAAGATTAGAAACACACACATGCAATCCAGTCTCACTGAAAAAAACCTTACAGAAATATTAGCAAATCACAATAAGAAGACCTCTAGAGCAGGCCTCCTGTAGGGTTTGACAGGTTTGACCTACATTTGTATTAGGGAGTACGGCAGCTGAGCAGAGGAAGATCTGAAGGCCAAGCAGCTGAGGGTGGTGTTCTCTCTAGAGCCACCCAGCACTTTTACTTTATGTTATATCAAGCATGATCCTGGAGAGTGAGTAGTCATTGAGCTTTTGAAGTGCTCTAAGGTGAACCACCAACATCTTTGCTTAGTTTCATACTGCAAGAGTCTGGTTCACTTTCTCCAAATAGATTCTACAACAGGGACAATTGGGAGATACTGACAAAAAAGCCACCTTCATCCAATCCAACACACTAAAGAGGATGCAGTCATACAGATTTTGGTATCCTTAGTACTCATATTCGGTCAAAGATTGTTCCCATATCAGTAGACTCAACAGTTTCTTCCACAAGGAAAAAAATTTGGGGCTGAACTAACCACCTCTGATGACACAGGATTGCAAAAAAAATGGAGTCCAATTTATTAAAAATAAAAGACAGTAAGAGGACAATGCTATGCTGCAGTAGATCCACCACCAGTTTCCTACATGATCTTGCTTAGGTAATTTACCTCCCCCATGCCTCATTCCCATCTCCAAGAACATGAGAATAAATGAATACTGGGAGCTACTCAGATTTTAGAAGGGGTCAAATAGCTACAAAGCTCAAAACATTTGAGATAAGTATTGAAGGATTTTTAAGAAGTGAGCTCAACTACATAATTTCCATCTAAACCCACACTGGAAACAACTTGTTGCTAGAAATATGTGGCCAAAAACACTTGAAGTTAAACTTGTGTCTGCTGGAATACATCTCATTGTTTCTCTGATTGCCTTTTCTTTTAGAGACTCAGATTTACTTAAAAGGCCATCAGAAAACAAGAACAACCAACACACCCACTTTCCTAAGTTTATAACAAAAAAACTCAAAAAATTATAACTCAATGACTGACACCTAATAAAGGCTCTTACAAGCACATTATTTTTAACAGGCAGGACTGACAGCTTTTAGAAAGGCTAATGTTATCACAGCAATATTTGAGTTAAAAAGTGGAGCAAAAGAAGAGACCTGTTCTGACATTCACAGCAAATACAGGAAGCAAAGAGTCCAGAGAAAATAAGGAAGCAAAAACATCAAACAGTTGAAATTGAAATCTACTAACAACAGGAAATGTGAATAAAACCACAAGATCAGTGAAGTGAGAACTGCCAAGTGATTCCTCTTAGGGAATCAAGTGACTGATTGATCACAGGCATTTTAATCTACCCTATTTTAGTTACAATTCAATCAAATGTACGATTCAAAGCAGAAAAGCAAGCATCTTGAAGGAAGCAATCTATATGAGCATAATAGATGTGGATAATTTTTATGAAAAATAAATCAAGGTAGAGGTGCCTGTGGGCTTGATTTAATTGCAGAGGGAGAAGAGTGACCATTTTCTGGCAGAGAACTTTGATGTGCTTGCTGAAGAACTCGTGTTTTTTAAATTATCATGTGCATCATGAAAAGGGCAACAGCTGCACAGCAGTAACTTGACATGCAAATTCCTGCCTTTATTCAGTCCACGTATGCACATGCTGATAAGAGATTTAAGCCGAAAAATATTCATTTTGCGTCATCATATGTAGAAGGGATATAGTTGTTTGCTCTGAAAAAAGCTGCTTAAAACCAAGAAAAACATGCCATTTCACAAGCAAGCATCAAAACATTTAGATTTTCATTACTGTTTTAACCTTATGAATAGAAATAGACTGAAGGGTATGAGCTGATCATAAACTGACAGAGGTATTAAGAGCAAAATCTCTGAAAGGCCATAATATACATAAATGTGGGAATGAGCAGCTAGCTTTAATATTTAGTTGTAAAGGAGAAATCCAGGTAAATTTATTTCCCCCACAGACATAAGATTAATTTGGTTAGATGTGGTTCATAACACATTAGCTGCACATTTGTCTATCAGCTTTCAGCACTTAAAACTGCCCATGCCAACAACAGAAGATGCCCACCTGTTCCTGCATAGATTTGTCCTGGTGGTTCATTACAGCCTCTGTTTTTTCGCACTGACAATTTTCTCTGTGTGGTGACTACAAACCAGCACCTCTTGTTTAGGGTGATATGAAAGTGGGAATCGTGAACTAAGGCACCCCCAGAGTGAAATCTCCCTCAAACGCACCAGGATCAAGACTGAGAAGACTCTGGTTAAAAAATCCCCAGATTTTGTCTGAAGGAATTGATAATCCTGTTCTTTCTTTGCACCCTGCTATCCATGTCCCTGGTAAAAACTCTGTCTGTCTCCAGCTTTCTTCCTCCATTCTGATCCTGCAATGTTTACTCCTGTATTTTCCTAAGCCCTCGCATTCATAACTCTTATTGAGACTTCTGTAAAACTTTTTCAAACCACGATAGCCCCCCATGCAGCAGTAAATTTACTAATATTTAAGATTTGAGAAATCTGGCTAAGAAGTTTAACTAAAAGCTGTAATTGTTTTCAACCCCCTACTGCTGAGCTGGAATAACACTGGGTGTGCAGCTCCTGTAGGCTCCACCAAGAGCCACCCGTTCATATCATGACCTTGTTTGATTCCTTCTTGGAACTGTGGCAGCTAGCAAGCAGAGATGGATACCTGGCTTTGTTAACATTTAAATGATTGTTTTTCTTCAGCTCTTCCTTTTTTTCTGGATGAATACATAGGTTTGTTCTCTGCAATCACTTGGCAGAAAACAGGAGAGCAGATGAGGAGACACTGTTAAAGTGTTCTCACACAGGCAATTGAATGAACTGCAAAACCAGTGTTGTGGTTACCAGCAGTAGACATAAAATATATATCTGACAAACCCAGACCAAAACGTTGGCTGGATGGACAAGTAAGGATAATTTAGAAACAGGATTGCATACATACATAAAAATCTGTTCCCCCCTATCCCCTCAACTTTTATAGCCAACCACTTTTTTGGTCCAGTACATAAACTTGCACCTGATTAGCAGAAACTACTTGGGCAACTGCAGTATGGAAAAAGTTATTGCCAACACCACAGCTACCACTTCTCTTTTGTGACTCAGCCCATCTTTTTCACAGCATCTTCAGTGCTGCACACAAGACTGTGCAGTAACCATTATTATGAATTTATTCCTCAAAAAAAAAAAAAAATCAAAGGGCTAAGCAGAGCCCACTACTGCCAGTACAGTATTGGAGAACAACTCTGATAAGTTGTTTAACAAGACTTGATTTTCTTCAAAATTTATTATTCTAGAGGATTTTGGATTTTGTCTGATTATGTGAAAAAGCTAAATCAATACAATAAAAAAAAGGAAATAAGCATACTTTAATGGATACTGAAAAGACAAAGGAAGTCACAGATATACACCTCTTTCCTAAATTAAATTTAGCGGCTTTGAAAGTTTCTCAATACTCAGCCCTGCAGAAGGAAGGCCTTCATTTATAAAAGATGTAGAACATACATATTAGAAGTGCAGGCTGAGCTGTATGAATAAGTTATAAATAATGTAAGTCATTGAATGCCTCCCCACCTCCTGCCAGAATGGAGCAGGAACAGCTCATGATTTTCAGATAAAGTTTGTTATTCAGAAATTATCTATGAAGTCATCTCCATGAATTGCTATTTACTTATACCTTCTGCCTGAATGGATAGTTGCTCTTATTAGCTGTTGAAAATTCCAGCTGTTTTGATTGGCATGTAGCTCACATAGCACATCTCTCCACTTTCCCCGAGCATAGGCACTAACTGGGAACTCACAAAACTACCCATTTTAATCTTAAACCTGATTCAATTACTTGTGTTCTGTGAGCCTGGTAGGACATTTCCTTTCAAGCAGTAAGCATCCACCTCACTGTGGCACAAGCTGTGCAGCCACGTTGACAGAACTCTAGACACCAACACCTGGGCCACAGGCTTTCGTCAGGTGATTGCCTCTCACTGCTCAAGTGCCACCTGCAATCAGAGCTGCTGTCTTTAAGAGCCACTAGGAGCAGATGACAGCCTCCTATAGAGGACCCAGATATAATTAAACTAGGCAACAGTTACAAATCTGGAAGCATTTATGGAAGTTCTGTGCCATATTTACCCCAAATCTTCAAGACAGATACTGTCCATCTATGAAAGCCTCGCGCCCTAGGGTGAATAACATGGATATAGATCAAAGACTAACCTAAGCTGAGCAGAGATTTGGACAGCCCAGAGGATGTTCCACATGACTGTTTCCAACACAGCAATGCAACAGGTATATTGGTATGTTCTTTGCAAAAGTGTGTCTGGTTTTCATGTTTTGAATTTTTTAATTTTCCACCATTTTTAGTCAGATACTTACTTTGCTCATTTACGCTAAAAGCACTTGTCAAACATATGGTCATGAATTTCTTAAAGGTTTACCTCCACATGTGATGTCTTCAATTTACTGTCAGTAAGCCAGTAATCTCCAGAGGAAGCCTTTGAAATTGTTTCTCCTTCAGGATCCTACTTTAGAAGAGCCCTTGATTTCTGTTTTAGGAACTTGAGAAACAAGGTAGACGTTTGGTGGTTGGCTTTGTGAATTTTTTTTTTCCTGATTTAGAAAATACTCCCCCTTATTGCAGATTTCTAGACTCTTGAACACAGAGATACTGAGCTCAGATATGGTGTTTAGGATAGTCTGTGTTCAAATCAGTCACTCTTGCAACAGGAATCCCACAAGGCTATCCCTAGAACAAGCAAAAAGCTGAGGAAACAGTTCTATCATAAACACATCATTTTGTTAAAAGCCAAAACATTTCAAAGGAATGCATTTTATATGGATAAAATGAAAATTTGACAGCATTACAATACTTCGGGTTTGCTTTTATATGAAAAAAGTATTGCAAATTTCACTGTTTTCTTCAACAGTTTGAGGTATGAACAAAAAAATTAACAGAATACAAAAGTAAAAAAATCATCACTTGGTTTCAGCTCCAAAAGAAATTCTCAGATAAGTTTGGAAGAATGATTATTTTATATGTTTCAAAACCAGACTTGGCTTTGCAACACAATAAACCCAAAAAGCTAACTAAACTTCCTGACCAATCTTGGGCCCAACAATCAATCTAGATGACAAGCCTGCTAAAAGCGTCAGTGCACTGATATTTTTTGTTATTTATATACCCACAAAGGTCCAAGAAAAATGCACAGCAAAATGACAGACAAACCCAGACAGAAGCTTGGAGTCCAGTATCTAGTTGTAGACAATATACACTTTGCATCCTAGTTCCAAATAGGCTTCACAACAAATCCTGAACATCAGACTCATCCACATTAAAGTGTCATAGCAATTTTGGGATGAATGTGAAGCAGCTAAATGATCCAAGACCAAATTTTAAAGGTCAAATGCCTGTTTTAGAAATATTATGCTTGTCAGCAGCCTTGGCTGATGCAAGAGATTGCACTAGCACAGAATTTTGACTACTACCCACCACTGCTAGAACAAGTCCCTGAAGAACAGTGCTAAGGCACATTAATAGGACAATGTGGAATAAATATTTTTAAAATATGAAGTTGTACTTCTGCCAAAGCAATTCACAGGCACTCAAGCCAAACAGTCACATTACTCTTAGCATGCAAAGGATTTCTACGCACTGCTAAAGAACATGCTCAGGATTATTCTCAATGAGAACACCTAATGGAAAAAGCAATGGTCAAAAATATCCTCTTTGATGCAAATGACATTTGAATCACAATGAAAAGCAGTATACATAATAATAACATATGTTGCCAGAATCTTCCAGCTGCAAGTACCCAAACATTTTTCAAAGGGTAGTTATTTCAAGTAGCTTGTTACCTGTTTCCGCAAAGAATTGCACAGCAGCTCAGAGGAGCTGAGTGATTTGCTCAGGAATATTCAAGGTCAGGCAACAATGGCACAGAGGCAGCCGTGTGAATAGACCCCTGCTCTCCCCATCTCCAATTCCCCAGCCCAGCGAGTAGGCCAGCAGGGCCTCTCCACTGCAGCAACACGTGGCAACCCTTGCATTAAGGGCTGCCTCTCTGAGAGGCTCTGTACCCACAGAAGATACATTAACCAGGGCATAATGCATACTGCAGCAAACACATCCACACAGTAATGAGAGGGTGAAACAGCAGCATTCACACGAAGCAAGACCTCACTGAAGTGAGTGATGCCAATATGCCGTTTTTTCTAAAAGCTTGACTACACCTTTAAAATATTTGGAAGTGTAAATACTGCCTTTGCATTTTACGACACAATAAAAAGTGGTTTAATACAGCCATAAAAACTCCAATATGCCTTGACAAAGTTATTTTAAACACAGGTCTAAAGCCCATAGCTACTAAGTTTTAGACAGATTTAATTTCAGAAAGGCCTTGACACAATACCATTTTAAATGAAAGTAAAATATTCTGCATATCAAGACTTACTAAATAAATCTCAAGGTTTTTATGGCACTAATTAATGAGTATGAACACACTGGGACTGCTGAGTAATTTGCACTAAGACTATATATCGTAGATGCAAAACCAGAAAGTGGCATATGCCTTAGTACTGGAACTGGGGTTTAGGACTATCTGAAATAACATCACTGCAAATGAGGAATTCTTGTGGTTCTGGAGAGAATATTTACAACAGTGACCTAGGGCACAAGCGAAATCAAACCATTCAAAGAATTAGAAGCAGCATGCACTGCATTCTGCCTGTCAAAACCTCACACAACCAAAACAATGAAAAATTAGAGTTAATTATGCTTGTTTGCAGCAATCAGTGATTCATAACGTAACAGTCAGCAAGGCACATGAACAGCTTCACGCCCACTGTGAGGAAGCGTATTTGACCGGTGCTATTTCCCACACAGGCACCAGGGCCAGCCCCAAGGCCAGGGGCGGCCAGCACACGTGCTGCAGGGGCAGCCAGGCAGGCATGGCCCGACACCCCCACCTCGGCCAAGCAGGACAGGGATGGGCAAGCATCTCTGGCAGGTCTGCCTCCAGGGGGTCCAGTGGGGGTGGTGACAACCTTGGCTTTAAAAAATGTTGAGCACAATGTTAAGAAGGAAAGCATTTCTCCCCAGGCTGCCCAATTAGCTGCTCATAAGCAGAATTAGCAATTTTTAATTTTATTTTTAAAACACAATTAAGCCAAACTTTTGCATTTCAGTTGAAATGAGGCAGGTGCTGCTCTCAACACAGCAGAGCTGACCTCTCTACTAGGACAGTGGTCTCTAGCTGGGTATCAACCTCTTTATCTCTTTAATCACCAACAGCCCCAGAGCTACATCACCTGCATAACCCTCCCCACAAAGATCCCTTCACTGCCTTAGAGCAGCAGCAGCTGCTGCAGCTCATGGGGCAGGGAAAAGGCAGGGGGTTTTTTTCTGAACAGTCACAATCAATTCCAGGACTGTTAAACCTACAGGGAAATGAGCCACAGAGGATGTTTAAGCATACAGAGTGTGCACAACAGAACTGCATAGGTTTGTCTTTTGCAAAACAATTCAATTTGACTTTGGAAAAAAAGAAATCACCGTGAACAGGAGTTAAAGCACTGAAAAGATAATTTACAGCATATATCATTTGCACAAGAATTGTACTTATCTATGAATTTTTTTCCTTTTAGTGTGGAAAAATATATTAAAAGGTACTTATCTCATCTTAATCAGAATTATTTTGGTGTTCTAGCAGAGAAGCCTTGTACCAATTGTTTCTGCCCTCACCTGGCATCAAGATTAGTCAACACACTTCCTGGGAATCAAGGTGGTACTACAGCAAGATAAAAATTAAAATACACAGCATCCTCAAATCACATGCAAAGTAATTGGCAGAAACAAGACTTAGTCTTCTGATTTAGACACTGCAGAACCCTCTTCCTGTTAATTAAAAAAGGTTAGGTGAATGATTTAGTTGAGCAATTTAGGAGAATTATGAACCTTCCCAAACCTTTGTTCAAAATAAGAACTGAAATTTCTGGAGACTCATAAAAAGCTAACTTTAGTAACACACACCCTTGTGTATGTATACATACACAAGTGCACACCCTGAGCCCTCCGCTTTCTCTTACCCTTCCTACATTTAACAAGCAGTAAAAGTGTCAGAATAATCTTGAAGAATAATGCCTGTGTCAACAGAAAATTTTCCACCCCACATAGCCTTCAGTAACACCATGTTCTTTTTCAGGGAAGGAATTCTGCAAACAGCTTGCCTGTTTTTTTTTTTTAAATTAGCTAAAGGAGTGATGAATGCAATAAGGAATAAAATTTTGTTTTTGTTAAACAAAAAGTGTTTTGATGAATGCCATTTTGTGCTTGACTTTTTAAAATGTCATTCAGCATGCACAAAGACTTAGGAGAAGCTTTTTACAAAAAAAAAAACCTCAAGTGGTTTTTGGCACTCTACAAAAGCACCTCTAACCACATGATTTTTTAACACTTAAATGTGAAAGAATGTTTATTTTGAAAACACTGCTCAGAATTGAGTTTATTTTGTTTTCCTCATCATTATCAGTGACCCCAAGGAGCATGAGAGGAGTTGAACTCCTGTCCTCACTGTGACTGGAATGCCAGCTCTAGTCCAAGAGCTGTATAAACCAGCCCTAGGATCAGGCTGGCAGACCCTGCCAATGTGAGCACCCTGCCAGTGCCAGCTGGAGAAGGCTCACAGCTGATGTTTCTGGTGTGTGCAGGGGATTGTGGTTCTGCCATACATATCCCCATAAATATGCCTGCAGCAAAACCCTAGCCTAACATACATTAACAGCTTATCTACCCATGGCATGCTCAGGAAAGTCAAAGCAAATCAGCTGAGGACATGGAGTTAAAGCCAGGAACTCAGAGTATTATTAGATGAAAGTTACTTTTAAGAGGGAATACCAAGAGGATACTTTAAATATATTTTAAGGCAATATAACCGGATTTCAGAAGTCAATTGATTTACCTTCTCTTTTCAAAGTACACATGTGAATAACAGGAAAACAGAAGAAAAAAGAAAGCAGAAAAGGTAGTAAATGTCAGTCTTCAGAAAGTACCAGTATCATCCAAATAAGTGTAACTTCTCACATTTAAATTCCATTATAAAACCACACTACAATAAAGGTATCAGAAACCTTTTCTGCAGTTAAGGAGTCACTGAGACTAGGGATGTCATCTCAAGGCAGCACAGCTGCATTCCCAACACCAGAACTGAAAGAAGAATGACATTTGGGAGGCAGCTGCACACCAGAAACCCCTAGGCCACTCGAGAAAGACCTCTGTTCTAACACCTCAGTTGTTACGGTGCTGGGTCTGTGTTTCTATTTTCCCAAAATCAGGATTATAAAAATACGATTCCACTGTAATTTACCACCTGTAACTCCAGTAGTTCTCACCTCAGCACAACGTCATCAACTGTCTTTTTGATCTGAGACAGCAGGAACATGAATTAGTGACCCACCATCTTTCACAAAGAAAAGTATCATTTCGTTTTAAAACAAAATAAAACAAAGAGAAGTGCTGAACTCTGTTCCCAACTGCTTCATTTTACTCTTTCATCTCTTCATGCTCAGCTTCTTCACCTTATACATGCAGCAAATGAAATCTCAAGAAATTCTTGCAGTGTGGAAATTTGAGCAATTTAACCTTTTGGGGTTTGGGCTTTGCATTACTTAACCACTTCTGAGCCAAGAGTTAATCCCTATGAAGTCTTTCCAAACCTTCTAGAGCCTATTCTTCATGGCAACAGCATCCTGCACAAGCCAGTAGTTAAACTGCAAGTTTTTCTTTGCTGGAGATTTCATAGCTTTAAAATGAAATTATCTAAGTTTTGTTCAAAGTATTCTTAAAGCCATTTCAAGGCACAATCCATTAGAACAAAAAATTTGAGACTGCATAGTGCAAAGGCTGGCTTCTGCACAAGTTTGTACGTAATTCAGTTTTGGTCGACTAATTTGACATTCATACACCACATTGTGCAGAATAGGAGAGGGAGTATTCAATAAGACACTGACACTGTGCGTAAATTTAAGATTATCTATCAGTTGCAGTTCTTTATTGAACTGGTCTCTCCTATTTGTGATTCTTTTAAGGCCATAAATATTTCAGAGAGATAAAAAAAGACTTTAAAGTAACCTCCAATCCCCCAAATAAAGCATGAGGTCAAGAGTATGAAAAAGGTGCAGAAATAATCCTGGCCTGACATTTTGGTCACAGGTCATTCTCAGTTTTTAAAAACTGGTTTAATAAATTTTGAAATATTTTGTATTTTATATTTATCTGCATAAAAGTGTTGGAAATAATCTGTTTATTATTGCACAGGTGAAAAATACAACTTCTAACTGATGAATCAATCTAAATAGCATTTGAACTACTGCTTTTATAACCCAAGGCTTGCATTTTCCCATCACCCTCCCAAAAGGCTATGCGTTCTTTACTTACTCATCTGCAGGAATTTACAGGTGTTCAATTAGCCATGGTAAGCCTTACCTTTTGTTCCCTGATTGCTATCAAAACATATTGAGAATTACAATAGAAACATATTGAGAATTACAGAGAAAAAGTTAATTAAAAGTTTGAATAGAAGCTCTAGAAAGTTCAAACAAAAGATTTTTCCCTAGTTCATACCAAGATCTGGCTGCATGCATAATTACACTTAAATCAGACTGTAACTTTCTGTGCTTTTCTTCAATTAAAAAAATAAACCTCTCCCCTTCAATTTAGCTATAAGTTTATAAATAACCAGGGCTCCTATTACAGTCAATATCTTGTGGATATGATGTTAAAGTGATAAGATAGGCACAAAAGAACCAAAAAGTTCCAGTGATTTGTATTGTTGGGGCAGCTTGCCAGGTTCCCCATCTAAATCTATCCTATAAATAGAGGTATTCTGATGTTAAAACATTTCCCAAGCATCCACTCTAGTTTAAAGACAAGTTCCTTCAATGTCAGCTTTCCACAAATATAAATGATTGAGTTTAGCTCATAAATGTCATCTGAAAGTAAATTTTAAGATTGCTGCTTCTAATATTCATACCAAAATAGCAAGTCTTATATTAAAGGCCACTCTCTGACATACAGAAAGAACCTCCCTGCTCCACATTTCTCACTCCAGCCTTGGCACAAAAGTACTTAAATGAACTAGGCAAGGATCAAGTTACATTTCTTGTGGAAAGGATGATGCACATAGAGTTGGGGTTTTTTTACTTCATTTGACAGTAACCAAAATTTAAAACTATCTGCACATCTCAAAACCCATCACAGCACAGTTTTCTTCTCAAACAAGCTGCTAGTGACCATGGTAAAAATGCTGTTGAAGGCAATTCAAGCAGACAGGACAAGAGAGCCAAGGCAAAAACATTAAGAAACCTGCCAGCATAATAAACAGGGTCTTCTGTGTCAGTAGATCTGGGAACCTGATAGCTCACCATCCCTCTCACTCCCACATACTACTTAGCCTTAGCCATCACAGGATATGGGGCAGAAGCATTTCTTAATAACATATTTTTGGCCTTGAAAAAAGGCTCAGTTGCAACTGCCATCAGTTTTCTATCACCGTTTCCTTGAGGCAGATTTGATTAAGAGTCATGGATGCTCATAATTCGAGTTTCTGTGACTAGTTTGAGTAGTTCAGACAACGCTTTGTGCACTGGTTGTAGATTTAATACAGGCTCTGGGACAGTACCTCCTCCAGTGTGAAGCTGGCATGAGAGAAAAGGAATAAGTTTAATAGCAGTGCTGTGGCCATAACAGTGAAGAGTAGTAATAGCTTTTATTTAGTCATCCACTGAAACTGACAAAAAAAACCCCAACCAGAAAAGCTCCAACACAAACAAACCCCCCCACACACACAATAAGAGCTCTTTTAGATATTTTAGGTATTTAAGATATTTAGATATTTAAGATTTTAAGAGTCGAGGTAGAAGGCCATATTGCCTTCATGAAACATTACATCTTAGAAAAATCATGCATACAAGCCTTGATCATCACACTATTCCGAGCTGAGACAAGTAAAAGATATTATTTAACATCTGCCACCCGCCTTTTTGCTTCAAATTTTCACTTCTGTCTCTCCAGCTTTGCTAAACTCTTATTCCAAGCGTACTAACGACTTTTACCAGATAAAAACATGCCACACTAAAGTAAATATAAACCACAGTAACACATTTCCACAACAAATACTCCACCCCTGCAGCAGCCATCAAAATCCATCCATCCTACACAAACACTTTAAAATGTACTATACTTTGTGTCTTTGCCCTCTGGGAGGAACTAGGCAGCCCCTATGCAGTCAGCTAACTCATGGACATGCCTGTGAAAGACAAGAACACAACATATCACAAAAATCTACCTCTGCTCTCTATCTTCAAGAAAGACCTACAAAAGTAAAATTAAGGAAATAAGACTAGTAACTCTAGTAGATACTACATGCTCAATATTAAAAGTAATCAAGAATTTAGAGCCATCATTATGCAGCCCATTGGAATTCATCCTCTTTCCACCCTAACAGAACTTGTCCACGTAGGGACACGGGTGAGCATGTCTGCTAAGAATATGAGATCACACGTTTTTCAAGTACATGTGCAACAGGAAAGTACATATAAGAAAAAAAAAATCCCTCTACTTGTTTATCTTCTAATAGTCTGCAGGTGATATTACAGCTTTCTCCTGATAAGAAAAAATGCAGTTCAAAAGCTGAATGTAAAGGAAACTGCTCAGTTCTACTCCACAGATTAAAAGAAAAAAGAGGATATTAAGCTGTGTAAAAGTCTTTAAAAAAAAGAAAAATCAAGAAAATTGCACTCTACTTCTGACCATTTTATAAGAAAAAAAAGAATGTATTCCTTCAGTAAGTTCTTAATTTCTAGTTATATGGTTAGAACTACACATAGAAATAGCTAGCAATTGGGTACGGTTTTCCTCTCCCTCCTCTTCAATTGTAAGGCTAATCCTATAGCTCTTTGTTCTGGAAGTTGAGAATACGATACAATGTGCAATTTGTGTTCACTTTTCACCTTTACTTCCCTTAAGGCATTCCTGTCTGCTACCTTCCAGACAAAAAGCTTCATTTACTGCTCTGTTCCCTGAAGCACAGGAACAGAAACCTCACCAGGTTGAAGGAGATGGAGTAATACCTGCAGCACAAGTTCAATCAGTTCTGGCAAGCCTACAGATCAGCTGAGGTGACATACACCATACACCAAAGACATCTTTCCAGACCAAGCCTCAAAGCATTGTCAGTTTTATGTGGCTGTGCACACACTGTAATATTAGTTCTGTTATTGAGACATGTCGAAAATTTGATTAGTAGATGAATATTTGCTTTTAGTATCATTTTAGTTCCTCTAAAGTCTTATTCTGAAGGGCTTTCAGTACCTGGCAGTTATAGCAACCCTCACTGAATAACACTAGGGCACACAGACACACAAATTATCTTTCAAATACATTTGAGAAGCATCAGTAGAAGTTATATTTGCAAATAAGCATGGGAGCATTTAAGCAAATGCAGTATGCTACTTCAAAAAGTACAGACCTATCAGTAAAACCATTAAGCTCAGCACTTTTACCTTCCTTTAGCTGCATTAGAAATGACTGCTAGATGTTGGCTGAAGCTCCTGTTAATGGATGTTGAATGCAGTGCACTTTCTCTACCTCCTGTTTTAGAAGTCTCTCATCCTATTTTGATGTACATCTTGTGCCTCCAATTGGCTGGGAGTTGCTCTCCTGTGTACCAATTAACTCATAAGCAGGTGGAGGGTTGTCTTAACCTTGGCACTGCTCCCCTCACGAGCTAGATCTGAAGCATTACAGTTCAAAAGCTGCTTTCAAACGCAGTCACACGTGTGGCAGAGAACAGGGCACAGCAGCCCACACACCTCGCCTGGTGGTGGGGCTTTTGGAGCAGCACTTCATGACACTTGGAAAACAGCTCCTAGAACACCAGGTGCTTATCTCCAGCTGCTGCAGCTCTTCACTGTGGTGCCTCAGACAGGTGTAGGCGTTGGTTCATGAGGTCAGCAAACAGATTTTTTGCTGAAGGCAAATACATGAAAAACCTATAGGAGAACCCAGCTGTTCTAACTAGATGAGATAATCTGTGAGGAAGAACAGCACACTTTTCCTCAGCCTCTCATTGCTCCCTGGCTGCAGGACTCCTCTGGCATCACACCACAGGCTGCTGGGAAGCCTTGCACATATGAGGTTATGATAAATCAGGCTAGGCCACCAAGGGTATCCCAAAGTAAAAGAGAAGAGTACTCACTGATCAAGGCCCAGCTGCAAGGGTATCCAAGAAGAGAAGGTCCAGCAGCAGTTAAGTCCAGCCAAGAATCTAGATCATAAAAAATTTCCTAGTAATAAGGCAGATCTGATGCCAGGCAGGAAACCAGTCTACAGGTCAGCATTAGGATCAGATCTAGTAATTACTAAGCTGGCCCCAAATATTAGCAAGGTAAAGCCAAGAGTTCAAGTACAGAGGTTGAAGTCTAGATCAAGAAACTACATCAGCACAGAGCTGAAGAGCAGCATTCCTCCCACAAAGCTTAAAGAGGAAGCAAGAGCCTAGAGCTGGGTTTAAATATAAGGTATGGGTGGAGGCCCCTGGTGAGGCTCTTTAGGGTCACTAAGGCTTATTAGTGATCCCAGGGCGTTAGCACTGCACATCTGCTGCCATTCCTTCCTCAGGGTGCATTAACTGGGTGGGTGCGATTGAAGTGTTCTCATGGTTTTTCTATTCACCCTGAGAGATGGTTGTCTTCTTCCTCAGCCATCCCCAACACCAGCAAAGACCTGTACCACTAATGACCTGTGCATAAGACATGAGAAAATACAACCACTTTATTTCTTTGTGCTCCAGTGCATCCTTTTGGAGACTTTATGATTCCATTCCCCTTCTGGAAGACCTTGGCAAACTAATTACATAAATACAACCCCCAGCAATGCACACACCATACTAAATGGTTTGCTTGCATCAGGCTCTGAAGTATTTATTTCCCATTCATTTCACCTTTTGACAAGTTTAGATATTGACTTTCCATTCAGATCTGAGTGGGAATCCAAGACAGGAAATATGCCCTGGTCTCACAAAATACCAACAGAGCCAGCTGTGCATCCTCTTGTGCTACTACTTCTTCCATTGAATTTACCAAGCACTGAATCACCTTACTCAGTGCTTTGTGCCAGCCCTTAAACCAGATGGAGCTCCTTCTTCAGGAGCGCCAGGCCTTGGGTGCTGCTCCATGAGCACACTACCTTATTATCTTTGAGAGGGAGTGAGGAAGGAAGAGAAATAGACAATAACAACTGGATGTCAGAGCTGAAGGAAAGATTGGGATGTGGCAACCAGTTTGATGTTTGTTCTGAGTTATTGCAGAATTTGTTCAGTCTATATTAAAATTTCATAAGCAACAAGGATAATAAATCAGCTACAGATAATGGAAAACTTATATTTACTCTTGAAAGAATTGGTGTTCCTTGCGGTAACTTTTCTCCCCACAGATGTTAAGATATTTTACATCAAGCTTGACAAAGAAAATACTGTCACTTCCATGGGCAAAACAGATATAGAAGAAACAAGTAAAAAGTAATACAAATGTTTCAAATATAAATACTACTGAAGAATATCTGGAACAGGATGCATATGAATTAAGCAAATAAACACACGACAATTATACTTTCCTGAGAAAATTTGGCTTGGTTTGTGGGTTTTTTTTGGTGGTAGTCCTTCTCCAGTTGAATTAATCCCTTTAGGATTTTTTCACTTTAACTCAATCTAATTGGTATTGAAAGGGTTTGGCTGGCTATGTTTACTGTAATTATTCCTTTCAAGGAAAATTAAAACAATTGTTCAATCATCAGTGTAATGGTAAATCTTGCCCTGCTCGCAGCTTTCATGCCTAAGATCCTTAAAATATAAGAGTTCCATTTCATTGAGGACTAAGTTGAAGTAATATATTCTTCTTATATTTTATCTTCCAGATGTATGTGATGTTTCACCACACATCTCATATTTTTTATCTCATAGATAGGAGATATGCTAATGAAACATATGCTATTGCAAATAAGAATTTTGAGGGAAAAGCTTCTGTGTTATTATGTCGCTTAAATTTGATAAAGAAATGACAAATCCCTCACCAGAATTTTGAGCCTATCCCAACACAGGTAAAATTTTCAGTTCTCTCCCTGCTCTGCTCTAGATTGCTTCACTGTTTGTAGAAATGAATTACATATTGCACACACACACGGATAATCAGGTAGTGACAAATATCTTGTCCTGTCTTACGGTGGTCCCATTTTTTCTAGCCTATTGTCACTGTAAGTTTTGATTTTTGTTTTCCTTTTTCCTTGTGCACATTTCTCAGATATTTTTGAGGAAATCAGCTGGCCAATATTAGCAATTAGTGTATAGTGAGGCAGAGGCTAATTGCACTGATTAGCTGCTGGATGGCTAAGAAGGGAGGTTAAGAGACTAAGGCCAATTAAAAAAGAAAAGGAGAGATACAAGTCTCTCAGCGTGGTAAAAAAGAGGAAATGCATATGCATGCAGTGTTGCAGATATTGAAGCCAGATGCTTAGTTTTGTGTTTTGATTTTGGGTAGCAGGTTTGAGGTGTTTTGGGGGTTTTCTGCCTGTTTTACAAAACGTGTCTCAAAAAGTAAAAGTGATATGCTGATCATGCTGACCAGCTAGGAGCTGCATCTTCTTGCACTGTGAAAAATCAATCACACTTAGTTTTCAGAGATAAGGCTACAAGACTGTGGGGAGACTGTTTCAATACAGCTCTGCCCGTGTGTCTTAAGGCCACTCTAAGCAACACAGTCTTGGCCTGCACATGGTAAAAAGCAACTAAATATCTTTGTGAGTTATAAGAATTTATTAATTCACTACTGGCTCTCTACATGCAAGCAGAGTGCCTCAGTGAAAAGACAACAGCTAGAAGAAAAATGGTGGTAATAGTTTTCAGTTAACTCAGGCAAATGAGGCTAATTTGGGAAGGATGTTACTACTCATAAAAGTGAAATAGTTCAGAGAGAAGTTTTAAACAAACAGAAGGTGAAAATCCAGAAGAGTTTGTGATTGATTTAAGGTTAAAGAGCTAATCTTGCAATTGCAGTTAGCAGTCATGGTAATTGAGCCCATGATAAGAGACCAGATGGTGATTACAATTGGGAGAAAACACCCAGAGAAACTAATCACTAGAACTTTGGGATTAACATGTAACTTAAAACAATAATAACGAGAAAGAAATAAAGAAAAATGTAAATATCTTAAACAAAGACATTTATTTACCTTGAGCTGATGCTGGGGAATATCCAACATGTTGGATGCTAAAGCCAATGCAGAGAATATAAAAATGACAGAAATAGAAAGGTATGATCAGCTTAAAGTAAGAATTCAGAAACTTGGCACAAAGACCTCCACACAATATTCTCATAAAATAGTAAATCAAAAGTCCCATAAACCTGGAAACAATATAAACAATAAGTCTCCTACAAATCTTTCAAGCAAGGAAGTGTCACAGTCCTGTTGAAATGACGAGGTCAAACCCAGAGACCACTGACTTACATCTCAGAGGTTGAATAGCAGACGTACACTCAAGTACAGACAGTGAGTGGGACTTTGTCCACAAGTAAAATTTTATCATTACATAAAGCTCAGATGAACTGAAACAACTATAAACAATTTAATATCTTTGTCAAAATGGGCTTGGCAAATAGTCTACTTCCCTAAAATAGGAGGATGATTTTTTTCCATTTGCAATGTATGAGTTATAAAAGTCATGCCAACTTGAAAAAGATTTAATAGTTAGAGGCACAAAGAATCCACCTTTGACAAAAATCTATGGAGCTGAGTTTAAACCTGCAGTACATACAAGTCAATGGCCATTTCTTTTCTCTCAGTTCAATTTTAAAAGGAGTATGAACTGCCAAGTCATGTTCCAAAGCTGAAGGTACTTACAGAAAAAAATATTACCGATATTATAATCATATTTTGATCAAAAAAATCAAAATGAATAATGGAGATGCTAACCTTCCTAAAAGAGAGACATGGAACAAGGTGTTTTGCAAGGTCAACAAATTGAATCCTTCATGGCAGCAGGGTAATAACTGATGTCCTGGAGCAAAGCAGACACAGCTTGAAAAATAGAAAAACAATTGTCCTATACAATAATTCTCATTTCCAATTCAGCCCCTCTAAAAGATTATACGAATAAAGAGTTTCTTGCCAACTTCTATTTTCATTAAACCCAGTTAGTGGTATTCATATAATTTAATTTTAGCTATCCTAAAGTGAGTACCTGGTCTAAGTTACTTACTTAGGTTCACTCTCAAGTAAGTGAAGTACTTTGAGAGGATTCATCATTTTTATGTCATTCTAGGATAGTTATCTAAGGTAGTAGCATTAATTGCTCTCTGGAGCAATTGATCTTCATTTTACCTCTATTGACAACAGACAGAGTCTAAACATTTACATTTGATGACATGCTTCATTTTTATGTGTTTAAAATTAGATAGGAAAACTCCCACTTTTTATGCCTCAAAAAATAATCTCTGATCATGTGCCCCAGTTTAATGGACAGGAGTTGGAGCAGTTTTCACTGCAGTGTAAGTTAAAAGACAGCACCTTTGTCCCTTTTACCCCCTACTACTCCTATTATACTCAGGAAAATCACATCAAAATACTGAAATATGCATTAAATAGGAACTACAGATTCAGTTTCTGACCTCTGTTTAGCGCTAATGAATTGCAGGATGGCACCAAAGAGCACAGATCTGCACATACCAGCTTGGATTGGCTTCTGTTCAACAGGGAGCTGTGAACAGGAGCTCTCCAAGAAGGACAAGCCAAGGAACCAAGAGATGAGTGGAGTCATAACTAGGAATGCCACAGACAGCAACAGCTGTAACAGGTTGCCACTCCACCTAGATCCAAAGGAATAGGTGAGGCTTGCAATAAATTGTGCAATAAAGTACAATGGTGTAATATAAAATGAAGACAAAAAGAATGCAGTCAGTCATCTTATGGGAGGGGACACCTGAAACTGGAAATTCAACTGCCAAGGTAAGACAGAACTAGAATAAATGGGTTTACAGCCTCACAGAGAGTGATACACTGACTCAGGAGAGATTTCCAGGCCCCTGTTACAGCCCTGGGTCTTTAAAAGCCTAACTGGATGACATTAATCAGGTGTCTTTTAAATTAAGGGAAATTGTTAATTGATGTGATTTTTAATAGTAGCTGTGAAAAGGGAAAGTAGGGAACACGGCCTTTTCAAGGCACTAGAAAGACTCAACTACCATATCACACAGATATTTCCACCAAGCACTGCTTCCCAGGAGGGCTCAAGTGAAGCAGAGCCCTGTAGGCTCTTTGGCTCCAAGTATTGAAAGGTTTAATTTACATACAGCTGTGTAGGAAGCTCACCTGTTATGAACACCAGCAAAATTAAAATGGGTGAGCAGCTGCTATCATAAGTTTTATCATCCCCTGACCAGCACTCTCCCTGATGACTTTACTCATATAAAAAAAGTTACTCTACCCACAAGAGTCTCACAGTGTTGAAGGACATTTTAAAAATAACTCACTCAGTAGTTAGACCTTTAGCCTCTAACATTGCTTTATTAAATCACAAAACACGATATATTCAGATAACATTAGGGTTCTGACCTTGGATGCACAAAAAGTAAGGAAATTCAGAGGAAAGTTTGAACCGCTCTCTGTATCTAACATCAGACTTTTGCCTACTGTTTGCATTGAGGGCTTGTGGCACCTACTGTAGCTACGAACGATCTCCTGGTGGTTTGGTGACCCTTTCAATTTGTAGGTACAATAGCTTAAGGATAGGACTTTAAACTGGACATGAATTACCTGGTGCTTTAAGGTTGAATTTAGATCTTTAGCCAAGCTTGGAGGGTTTTTTGAGTTCACATGTTCCTGTGTTTTAAAGGTATCAAGACAGAGCGAAGAAAGACCCCTTATCGACGGCCTGCTGTGGTGGTTAATGCAAAAATATGAAGTCTTTACAACCAAGCTGTATGAAGACTGAAAAAGTTTCCTCCTGCCTGAGAGTCAGCAAGAGAAAATTCAGGATAGAAGAAGGGATTTTTTCTTCGTACTTTAAAAAGAATTCCAAAATTGGGGGTTAATGTAAAATTATGGTTTAATCAACCTCTCCATTATTCTCTAATGAACTAAATGTAGAAACTCATAATTAGATATATTTTCTTTCACAAAACTTCCTTGGGGGAGTTAGGAAGGGGTTAATTCCCTAATTAAAAAAAAAAATTACAACCACATTAACAATTATTCTCCCTCAGGTAAAACTGTAATAGCAAATCCTATCTTGTGAATAAGCTGTTGCAGTGAATTCATAATTTCTTCTACAAAATTACAGATATGCAAACAGAAAATGAAAGTAATAAAAAACCCCCAAACACCTGTTTCCCAAAATAAAAATAAATGCAGATTAACATAGGATAGCAAATAAGTCTCTTACACAGTCAGGAAGCTCTACTTGTGAAGCCTTCTTTCCCTCGGATGTGTAATCTCAATACCATCATTTTCCTTACCCCTGATTCCCTCCACCACGAGAATCTCTGTTTCTTTCAGC
The DNA here is from genome assembly GCA_013400975.1 of Atrichornis clamosus. NCBI lineage: Eukaryota > Metazoa > Chordata > Aves > Passeriformes > Menuridae > Atrichornis > Atrichornis clamosus. Next base: position 22,329 of record WBMZ01000284.1, read on the forward strand.
CCATCATCCCTGTCTGAGCTCCCACCATGCTTCTCTCAGCTGCTTCCCAACGAAGAGAGTGTGGAGAGATGAATGCACACATCTAGGGGAGCCTCATGGCTTCCTTTCTGGACAGGGAGCCTGAGGATCCCACAGACTCCATATGGCCCCCAGCTCGTGCAACCTGTGGTCCTTTGCAGTCTCTACCTGTCTGATAAATTCAACCGGAATTGAGCTAGAGGTGGCGACTTGAGAGTGGGAGAATGGCTGACTGATATGCCCACAGACAGTAATTTGCTGATCTTTACTGACTTAAGAAAACCAGATATTTAAGAAGGCCTCTGAAAGAGGAAATCATCGCCTAATATCAGCTCCACACTTACTCAACTTCATGTTACTTCACAAGCCATGTAGGTGTAACCTTCCCTCCCAACGTGCCTTCACATCTGGGGCCCTGCCGTCCCACCCAGCCCTGCCGCTGCCCCACACTCACGTGGGTGATAAACTGCATCCCCCCAGATGAAGAGGGAGCTTTGCTTCCCAAGCGGACCCCTTGGAGCAAGCCTGGGGAAAGCTGCCCAGTGCCACAGCTCACACCAGTGAGGACACATGGAACACATCACTCAGTGATGAGCTGCACACCTTTAAAGGATGATGCTTTAACCCTTGTTCATTTCCTAACCAATGCTGGTCTCATTAGTTCCACATAATATCTAGTTTATAATTGCATTGTTACATAAAAATGCTAGTCAGATGCCATAGATTTTGTTTTAATTTTCTATCACAGGGTAATATATTAAAATGAAACAAAAGTAGGGGAAAAAAAAGAAAAAGAAAACTTTAGGGATCATGCAGAAATATAAGTGCTAACTAAATTGTATTTTCAGCATAAGAACTTTGATACTTTCCTACTAACTACAACAGGGAATGCTAGGCTTGTACCTGTACTTTTAATTCAGACTTCTGCATACAGGTACTTCAAGATTTCAATTTTATGCTGTGCATTATCTAACGTCTGTCTGGGATATTTGGAAATGTGTTTCTAATTGCTTTCTCCATGCAAAAGAGATGCCATAGATTACCAACAACAGACCTATTAATCATCAATCTAAGTGCAGCTAGGCTTACACATACAATATTTATAAGTGTTTATATACCTCTGGCTAATGCTCACAATCAATGAGTGCTTGACAAGGCATGCTAGAGAGTTATCAAATGGCTGTATCTTTTCATGAGATTTAGTCTGTAGTTGACCTTTTTTAGAGATTATATTTGTGATAAAAAGACCTTGTTTTGTATAAAGGAAATTATTTTTAAAACACTTTCTGTGGAGCTGAAAAACTTGACTGACTGCATACTTCTTGTAGACCTGGGGGACAGTTTATTACTGCCTGTGTGGTCTTTCAGATCATCATCAACTACTTAATGAGCAAATATGATTTCTCTCTTGCCTTTGTAGTTTCTAAAGGTGTAACTATGAAATGGGCCTTATGTGAGCTATGAGGGGTATGCCGGGGGGGGGAAATCCAGTTACTATATTAGTTTAATTGTATCTCCTCACACCCTATGAATCCAAGTTGGAGTCTAATCAGTTTGCAAATAAAGTCTATTCACATTTTACTTATTTCTGGTTGTTGGAAAAAGCATATTTACATTCTAAAGAGCACATTCATCAGCTTCTGGTCAAACAACATCTAAGCATTCACTTTTTCCTTTCGCAGTCAGGCTCAAAAAAATGTAATTCAGTAATGAGAACTACAGAGTCCTCTTTCATTTCCTTTGAGCTCTTATGTTAAAAAACAGAGGCAGTCAAACGATTTTTTTCATTTATTTATTTATTTTGCATATAAATTATGTGATGATATTCATCCCTTTTTTTTCTCCCTCTTTGTAAATAGTTTGCAAACCAATCCAAATGCTGTGTCTGTATATCTTATTTACAGGCATTTCCACAAACTTATTCCAGTCTTTGAAACATTTGCTACCTCTTTGCTTTGAATATGTGTCATTTGGTCTTCTTGGTGAGGAATCAGTCACATGATAGATACCAGAAACATTGAATTAATCCAGAAGTCATTTTGCTTTCAAGCAGAGCAATTCCCCAGCCATTCATATAAAACAAAACCTAGGTGGAGGGTCATAAATATTTGAGGGAAAAACAAAGTGCAGCTATTTGGAATTCTGCGTAAAATACCCCACACTTGACCTCACTGTCTTACTTTTCTTTCTTCAGTTGTTCCCCTTGCCATCATTTTTAAGCAGAAGTACCAAGGCCGTTACATCCCTGACCCTGCCATCCATCTGGACTCCTGAAGCAGAGGGCTCTGCACCTGGCATTCCACAGTCACAGCAGTGCTCCATGGATTGTTCAGTCCTGTTTTTCTGCAGCTACTCACCAAAAATATATAAAAAACAGCTTACATCTGTGAAGGTGGCAATGGGCAGCTGTGGATATCTCATGAAGAAAAAAGGAATATTTTTGGAGATTACTAAGCCACAGTTGAAATCTTTGAAACTCTGTACAATGTGTTAGGTTTGTGTGTTGGATAAAAAATTGCATATCTATGGCATTTACAGCTCAATTGAACCTAAATCCTGCTGGCTTTCTGCTGCCAGAAGACTGAGCTTTGGGATGTTTTTTTCCTTCTTCCTCTGGTCCATCTCAGAAAAAGTTGGTGGGACTTAACTGAATTGATCCTCTCTGTCTTCAACCATCCAGTGACAACAAAATTGTAATTACAAGAGGCTGATGTTCAGCAGCAAGCTGTGCTTCAGTTGTGCATTTCTTTTTGATCCCAAGGTAACCCATGGCAGTGGCAGGTAAAATGATTTTTTCAAGCATAAGCAGAAAAGCCCCTAAGGAAAAATTATGCTGTATAATCATGAGAGGAAATGCAGCACATTTTATTGAGGACACCATCCCTCTACTCAGTGCAGACACAAATGCCCCTCTCAAAGGAAATTTAACCAATGTTTTCAAGCATTCTGCTCCCTCACATCCAAATCTGAAGCAATTTACAAGACTTCAGAGTCTTAGTATTGAAGAACACATGCCTGGAAAACAGCGATAGGTTTCTCCACATGAATATGTATTTATGTGCTCCAGAGGCGTATGCAACCAAGCCCAGGCACATCCCTCCAGTAGCCCCTAAAGGATCACCAAGGTGTTGCTGCTGGTGTGCCATGGGCTCCATAGGTTAAACAGCTAGGAAAGATGATCTGTGTGCACAGAAAACCAGCAGGCAGACAGCTGTGATTTTAAGCTCCTACTTAAACACAATATTAAACACATACTTGGCATTAAGAAATTAAATGAACAGAGTTACTCATTTGCTTAAAGTGTCACCTGAAGGGCCCAGCACTGTCCCCAGGGGAGTCTGTCGCCATCCCACCATTGCTCCTCCAGCTGCACTGCAAAGGCGGGACCCCCAGTGCTGATCCTCACAGAAAACCCAGTTTTGCAGGAAATGTAACCTCCGAGTGTCATCCCCAGCCATCGTGAGCGCTTCACACTGCACATGCTCATGTTACAGGGACATGTTTACACAAACCTTAGAGCGGCCTCCCAGTACCTGAAGGGACCCTACAAGAGGGCTGGAGATGGATGTTTTACAAGGGCATGGAGTGACAGGACGAGGGGGAATGGCTTTAAATTGAAAGAGGGGAGGTTTAGGTTAGATATTAAGACAAAATTCTTTCTTGTGAGGGTGGTGAGGCACTGGAACAGGTTGCCCAGAAGCAGCTGTGGATGCCCCATCCCTGGAGGTGTTAAGGGCCAGGTGGGATGAGGCTTTGAGCAGCCTGGTCTGGGGGAAGCTGTCCTTGCCCATGATAAAGGGTTAGAATTAGATGAGCTTTAGGGTCCCTTCCAATCCAAACCATTCTATGATTCTACAATATTTAATAACTTACCTTGTTTCACGTCTGAGCACACGTGACCTTTGTTTGGGGCTGCAGTGTGAAGTGCTTACATTTCATAAGGAGCATTGCATCACAGCCTCATTCCCTGTCAGCGTTAAAGCTGCCCACAGGTTGACTGGACAGTGGCTGGCCACTGATCCCTGTAACATCGCACAGAGCAGTGTGTTGCTCCTGCAGTGTAAAGCACGAGCTTGGCGTCACACAGAGCACACGCACAGGAACCTGCTCGTGTTGCGCTGCCACTGCCTGCACACACATGGATCACAGTGTCATCCCTGCACGTTTTTCAAGTTAGCCAGGACCGTGCCACAGTAGGTGACGTTTTATATCATGTCAACTAATTTAGGACTGTTTTCATTTTTCAGATCCCAAAATGAAATACCAAGTGCCCAGCTTTTTTACGCATATTCAATGCCATCAGATGCAATTCATGCTTTGGAGGAAGGGGAAAGTAACACTTGAAACCCCTCAAAAATGAACCAAAGACCTACACTTCCCCAACTCAATATTGAGAGTGTTTTAATATTTTCTAGTGGGCATCAAAATATTAAATCATCATTCTTTTAATTCAGTAGTTTACATATAATGCTCTCTTATGAATATGTGTTCAGCTGTTCTTGCTGAAGGGAGTATCAGGACCTTCCAGAAAGGCAAGAGTCTTGTTCCTAGCTCCTGTAAATGCATTCCTTGTAAACTAGTTTAATTTTTTTCAGCTTCAGCATCTCCCATTGTGTGCACTAGCAAAATCTGTGCATACAGATTAAGCTAAACAACAAGAGCCTTTTCCATCAAGATATTCTTTTCTTCAGTATGTATATATTTGTTCAGCTTTGTTGCCAGGCACCTATCCATTCTAATGGAATACAATTATGCTCAGAACATTATTTTTGTAATATTTTAGAAGTACCATTTAGCACAAACTTGCTATCTTTTCCCCACATGCATGCTATTTACAATTTCAGCAGACCATTTCAATGCTTGCTTCAGATTTCAATTCTAGAATTAGAAAGACAGAATATTAATCACTAAACTATTTTTGCTTTAACATGATCTAACATATTTTACAAAAAAAAATGAAATTTTATAATGCTCCTTGAGCAATTAGATCCATTAGGCATGTGGCTTCCTTAAAGGCAATAGCTAACCTAATAGGATGGCCATGTACAATATTTTATTCAGAGGCCATTTTGGGTTTTAGAGCAGTTAGCAGTTATAAAAAGAAGCCATTGCTTAGTGAATCTTTTAAAATGATCCAAACAGACTATTTATCATCTTCAGAAGTCTCTAACTGGCTGTTTATGTTTCACTTAGACTTAAGTAGGGTGGCTGCTTTCTGGCCACTGAGCAATTTTTAACATACCCTTCAATAATACTTTCTCAAAAGCTGCTATCGGCCCATGTGCATATAGAAACATTGTCATCAGTGTGTCGGCAAACATCCGAATGTGAACACGCTCTGAGAGGCTGACAGAGAGAGAGAGAGAGAGACTTGCTGAAATTATGTCAAGGTACAGATTCAGTAAGACTGCCTTTCTTTGAGACTACTGTCCATAAATTTTATGGGAGCGAGGGACAGATGCTATTCAAAATGGAAACCAAGTTCTTTTAATTTAGTCTGTGTGTTCTGAGGAAGTCATCGAGCTACTAATGAAGTGCTTTTTCAATTAATTTTGAAGGCAAAGTAGGATTGATACTTGCCCCAAGTTTCCCAGATGCAGTGGAGAGTCCTTATTAAATCAAAGATGTGGCCTCGTCAATCTTAAGCCTGCAGAAAAGAGCTTGTACAGAGAGATAAGTCACCAAAATGTGCCAGAGGGGCTGAAAGTTTTGCCTAAGGTGCTAAAATGACCCAAAACAGAAAAGGTGGAGGGAGGAAATCCTGTCTTTTGTGGGTTAGAGAAGACACCTTGGTTATCTGTGGCTAAAAATCAGAAGCCCCAATGTCTAGAAGATGTCTATTTGGATTTTTAGAATTTTGGGTAAAACACTATTGTGCAAAACAAAGTATAAATGCCTAAAAAAACGAAGTGGTTCATTTCCAGCTACATTTGAGGCATTTGCTTCAGCTGATATAAAGAATGACCCTCCTTGATGATATTCAGAGATATTTCTGTTTAATTCAGTGGTGCTGCATTAGCTGGTGCTCAACAAAGACATGTCTTCAAAGATCAACTTTCAAAAACATTTCAAGTGCAAACCCTAAAATTCTTCAACTGCTTGGTTTGGGAAGCAAATCACTACTCAAACTGTGCTGAGGCATATGGCTGAACATAATGTGCTCTCCAAAACCAGCTCCCTGTGTTTACTCTACTCCCTGGCCATTGCCTTGTAGCCAGAATAGTTTCCTCAAAAATGCCGGAACACAAGTGCAGTGAGTAGCTGAGGACTTTTCTGTGTGACTGACCAAAACTCATAATCACTGCAGTGATCTTCCTCAGAGAGATGAAAAGACAAAGTGGCAGCTCTGCTACATGAGCCATGAGAACAGCTGCTCCTCACCATTGCCTCAGAGGCTATTCTTACATCCCTACCTCTGCCAAAGCATGATGGCAGCCCATAACACCCTCACCTGGTGTCAGTAGCACCAGGTTATACAGCAGAAAATTTGACTTCACAACTTCCATTCTTGCAGTGTCATAACATTGAGAGTCAAACTCAGGAACTTCAGCACCAAAAAGCATATATTTCTACCTTGAAAGTTCAGAATAATCTTTGGCAATAGACTCTTCCTGTCAGTGAATCAGCTGCAGCAGGAAGACTTCGTTATAGCTACAAGATCCTGCATTTACATTTTGACCCATTTGAAAGATGGTTGAGGGGGAGTGACAAGTCAGTCAGAAATCTTAATATTTTGTCAAAGTTCATTCCAGACTCCTAACAGGAAGAAAAATAATAGTCTAGACTCAAATATAGTAGCTTATTCTTATGTTTTATTTATAAAAATCATTTAATTAGCCATTCTTTGCCTCTACTGCCCGCTTCTCCTGAAATTTTCTGGCTATACTGCACAGTGCAAAGACCATGCACACCCCTCCAGAGAAAAACAGAATGGGCACTGAGCTTTCTGCTCAAAGTGGACCTGGTGATAGATTTTAGTTCAGCTCCAGAAAGTGGCTTGAAGTTACATAATATTTCTCTTTCCTGGATTTGAGTTCATATCGGAGAGGTGTCTGGACTGCAGACTGGATTCTGTTCAGATAAGGCCAAGAAAAAAGATGTACCCACAAGGTGGATGCAGCCCCAACCTGGCCTGGTCTACCTGTGTGACACCTTAGAGCCAGTCTGATAAAGCTGATAACAGGCAGATAGTGCAGACTTTGGGCACCCAGGAGTAGTTGCCTGACTCTACAAATCCACCCCTGTTGCACTGTGCTGCCCTCCAGGGCAGATGTATCTTCTTGTGTTCCTTTTGCCATGCTTTGAATATAGAGGAAAATGTGGTCAACTGATTCTATGGATTAAACTGTAGTTATAAAATATAACTGTAGTTATAAAAAAGTCACCTTCAAGTCCTGAAGGCTCAAGCAAGGCTTTGCATCACAGATCTGACTGACCTGTCCCTGAAGGAGAGAATACCACAGCAGGGAGCCCTGCAGTTTTGGCAGGAAAGTGCGTTACCCTCTGCGTGCAACCCCCTTCCCTTCCTCTGACCCAGTGCCAACCTGCAGAGTACCTCTTTTCCAGATCTGTGGTTGTGTGGATATTATGAATTAGAATTTAATTCCCCAAAGGCACATCAAAGATGGAGTGTAGAGAGAATTTGAAAAGGTTGCAAAAGGGCTGTAAAAGGACCACAACACCACCAATATTTCAGGCAAGACTATAGACTGCTGGGAGACTAATAAACACTTCTCTCCAGCTCACTTCTCTTTTTTGGGGTACACACAACTGTATGCATATTCCTCTCTGCCTCACTACCAACCACAAAATCTTCTTGCCCCTGGAATAAATGAAAAGGAGAAAAAAATCCCTAGAACAACATCACTTTATCTTTTTTTAAACATCTTCCAGCCCCTTTTCTCAAAGACATACTGACTGGGAACCACGGGAACACAGATCCCTACTATGAGTCTGTATTATTCAGCAATATTCTTAGGGATATACTAACTAATTTCTTGAAGGAGTAGGAAGGAAACTAGGAAGTCTCTTTCTGAGTAGAAAATGGAGTAAATCTATCGCACTGACAGACTTACACAGACACAACTTTTTGCAGTCTAATCCAATATGCCTCCTGTTTCAAAGATAAATCATAACTCGTGCACCTACAAATCTTTATTTCATCACATCTTCCTAAGGCAGAGAAACTGAATTCTGTATCGATCACCATGTCCTGATCTTTTAAGCTTTCCATTGTTTTAACACAACACTGAAGTAACGGTGCCAAATACGTTGCCAAATACTTGCCAACATCAAGTAACGGTGCAGTTTACAGTATAGTAATTCTGGGTAGTTTGGAGTTGTAACTGTACAATAGTCATCTAATTTATATAAAAGTTTTGATCTTAAATTACAGGATGTACTTCTTATTGTGTATTAGAGATGTCGGGACATTTTGTAACTACAAAGGGGTGAAGAATGTGTCTTCCTAAGTACTTAAAGAGAAATACTGCATGTAACCCAAAAATACGCTTATGATTCCCTGAATCTTAAGTACTTGGTACTTTGCAGGCTGTGTTAGCCAGGGCATTGAGTAAAGGACAGAGAGGCAGTCCGTTCTATGTCACCACTTGCAAGGTAGAGCAGGGCCACTTTGTTTTTTGATAGCAAAGGCAGGATTCAGTCATTAGCTGAGCTGAAATCACTCCTCCTTCTCAATTCTCTTTGCGAGTTTTTCATACTCTGAGGCTCATGATTTGATTTAAAAAATTCAAATATTCACAACTATTGTCTTCCAGAGAGAAGTGTGTTGTCTCTTACCTCCAGTTTCTCAGCATGTTAGGCTGCCAATGAAGCCTGGAGGGGGCTCCGTGGCTGCTGCAAGTTCCTATCTAGGCAAGAGCACACATCTCAGCAGGACATTCCACTGAAAGCAACTTTCTTCCTGGAAAAGCAGATGTCGACTTGTACCATGTGGGAGTGGTATAATGTCCCTTTCCGCCTTGCTCAATTTAGTACATTTGCATCCCTCTGCTTCTTACCACTGTGAATGTCTTAGCTGGTATTTAATGCCTTGTGTTACTTAAATTGGATCCAAACCTTATTTACCTAGGTCTATTAGAATTCCTGTTCTGTTTCTACCCTTATTCAGAGGTAACCTTCTCCCTCCTTGTTGAGTTCAGTCTGGTTTTGTTTTTCCTTAAGGGGTTCACTTCCTCCCAAGACCAAGTACTTGTGAACTTTCTTTTTTTCTTAATGAACACAGGAGTATATGGTCCCTAACCCTACAATCTTGCCATCCATTGCATCAGCATGCCAAATCTCTCTGTTTCCCCTGAGCACCACCTTGTTTAGGAACAATGCTTCTGCGTGCAAAGTTGCAATCTCTGGAGGACCCTATTGTGAGCTGTCTTGTAACAGGCATTCGTATGCACAGGTATTTTTAAAGGACAAAGTAGAAAATGCCAGTTGTGAGGTCAGACAAAAGTCAAAAACAAAATACCTTGTGATCTTGAAAAGGGCTTGAATGGTACAGCTGCATCTTCTCTTACTTGGCCACATAATGGTAGATTTTCCCTCATGTGAAAACAAACTGAAAGAAAATGGAAAACAACCTATAATTTCTCTGTCTTGGCAAACATTCTACACTACCCAAAACACACAAAGCTAATGGAGTTTATAAAGTGAGAAACTGACTAAGAGGGAGGGCTTATAAGCACCTAGTGACGATTTCAATAAAAATAAATAACTGCCTTTCAACACACCCTCAGGCAAAATTACTCAAAAATGTTGTGTTTGAATGATCACACTTTTGTCCATTCATACGTGTGCACGTATGTGTATATATATTTTTATTTTTATTTTTCTTCTTAGTCAGAGGGATAGCTCGTGCAGGCTGAAAAGCTGGATAAGGAGTATCTCTGATCTCCAGCCAGAATCAAATACACAGTCAGCTGAGAACAGGACAAGCCAGACCTGTAGGTAAAGGACTGGGCAATACACAGCAGTTTCCAGTGAAACTGGAACGAGTCCTCTGGAAAACGACTGTGGACCCTCTTGAGAGAAAGCCTTTTCCCATTCAGGAGTCCACTTACAGCAACAAATCCCTTACTGTCAGGGGAACCTGCAAGAAAAAAAGCACAGGGCAGCCCTTCTGGGTCAGACCTTCTAGCCCCATACTTTCCTTTAGCAGAAAGAGAAGCAGTTACTTAACTATTTATCCTCCTCATACTCCTGCAGGTTCCACAGCTCCTGGACTGAAGATGATATGATTACATCCCTGACTATTTCAATCAGCATCAGTTTATGGACCTAATTAAATGTTCATGAATTTGTGCATTCCCTTCTGACCCCAAGGACGCAATCTGCTTCCACAGCCTCCTCTTGCAAAAGATTCAGATATTAATTCTCTGTGATGTAAAAAGTACTTATCTACATCTATTTTAAACCAATTCCTTCTAGTTTTAATGACTATTTCTTTTTCTAGTCTTGCACTAGACAAGGTCTCTTGATTTGCTAACCTAGACCTCAGACTAGACCCCCTAGGTGTGGTTCTGGATTTTTGCTGCCTTATCCACCCATTGGTGATGTAATAAAAAACCATCATATTCCCCTGAGCCCTCACTCCACCCAGAGAAATCCCAGCCTTATTAGTTTCTCTTTATAAGGCAAATTCTTCACCCTCTTAGTTGGTTGCCCTTTCTAGTGTCTTTCTATATCCACTGTTCTTCTTAAATTGTGAAGTTCTGAATAACACAAAGTACTCCAATGTGCATGAAGGTTTTAGATAAGAGCAAAATAGTGGTTTATGCTTAGCTCTCAGTACATTGCTAGTGATACTTAACGTTGTGCTGACTTTTTGGCTGCCAGGATATCCAAGAAGTGATTTTAGAGGACTGTAAAGGACAACTCCAGGATCTATTTCCTGATTTGTAACTACCATTTAAATGCTCAACATTACATAAGCATCACCCTACATTTTCCTACACTTTTTTCATCCGTTGGGTTTTGTGGACAACACTTTCTGGGGTTATTCACCATCAGCACAGTATTTGACTAACTAAAAGAAAATTCTTAATATCATCTGCAGATTGGAGATGTCACTGCTCTTTCTCCTGTCAGTCAGCTGAGGTCAGTCAGCTGACCAGCCAGATTTGCCTTCCCTATTCTATCTGAAGATGCATTGCAGGTTGTACCAATCTCATATCTGTGCGATCATCCTCAAGTTCTGGTTTAAATATTCCTCTGTGCTTTTAATTAAAAAAGCCAACAGCCCAGCAATCCCTTGTTGTAGAGTATCCTTCACAGTGTCACAGATTGAAGTTTACATTGGTTTAGTTTCTCCCATGATTGGGCAATCAGGTAATTCTCTTTATTATGATAGTTAACAACAAAGTGAGAACCTGCCCTAGCTAAGGTACATCATTCTACCTCATTATCCAGAGACCAGTTCCACTTTCCCCCCATCTTTCTTAGCCAAACTTCCATGAAAATTCTTACTGATGGTCCTCTCTTCACTACACTTCTGTGTATGCAAGTCTTAATTCCAAGACAAATGTATAAAGGGTTTGAACCAGAAATGCGCCACTGCAATCTGCAACTTCTTGTTCATTTAGCAATACTTTGTAATAAATCTACGAAGTACTATAAGACAGATGACTAGAAAATATACTGCCTGTACTTAGGTAGGGGTTAGCCAGCAGGAGGGGAGGAGTGTGGATAACCATAGTCCTTGAATTTTGACTTCAGTGGTATGCAAAGCTTCAGAACAGCTTTTATGGGATAAGATAATTAAAGACATAGAGGTCAAATGAAAATGGCACAAAATACAGCACGGGCTTAACAAAAGTAGATTGTAACAGATTAACCTCATACATTTCTTTGACAAGATAACCTACACTCTAGACAAAGGACATGATTGATCCCATCTGTCTTAACTTTAGAAAAGCCTGTGATAACAAATTGAGAATTAATAGTAAAACAGGAAGAGATGGGGATTAGCAGAGAAATTCTGAGGATGAGAAGCTATCTCAAGTCAGACATAGAGTGTAATTTTTGAAAGGGAAGGTTTATAGCTGAAAGGAAATTAGGAAATTAGGTTCCTCAAGAATCAGCTTTGACCTCACCATATACAATTTCATAAAAGTCACTAATGATCAGGGAAGAAACATTAGAAAAACATTGATAAAAAATAAAATAACTCACAAATGGAATGTCTTTTAACTGCAGGGAAAAGCTGGTCTACAGTACACAAAGAAGTGGATACCATTGAAGACTAGGTTAATAAAATGAAAAGAAATCTTAAAGTGCAAACTGAAGGATAACAATCTTTGTGAGTAACAGCAAGAAATTTTCCTGTAGCCTGAACACTCCTCCCTTGGAAATGGTTAAGGAGAAGAAGGATTTGTTTCTGCTTGCTGATTTGTAGGAGGGCTGTGGGCCACTAGTATGAGGAAAAGCATATGTGAAAAAAGCAAATCCAAGCACACATAAATGAGAGCTGTTTCTGTAGAGATTTGGAAGGATACTTGCTATTAGGAGAAATAAAATTTTAAATGGAAGAGGTACAAGGAAGAATTATAGGGATAATCAAAGGACTGAAGAACTTATTTTTGGTGAAAAGGCAAGAAGAAATTTAAGATAGAGAGACTGAAAGGAACAAGATTGTTACACACTAAATTATTTAAGCTAAAATCAGATTTCACCCAAGAATAAATGAGTACAAGCTTTAAATTAGATTTCTTGAGCTTGAAAAATATGGACTCAAGAATTAGATTAGTTTTTTGAAAGGAATAAGAGGGACCAAAAAACTGGTTTTAATATACAGTCTTACAATGAAGGAGATGTAATACAGTGCTTGCACTAGCCAGGGATGGCACTCAATTAACTCTGAAGTCTCCTTTCCAGTCCTGTATGTTACCTTTAACAGAAGCAGTAATCCAACTTTGTCACTTTAAAAAAGCAGTTAGAGGACAAATTTCTGCAGAGCAGAAGCGTATTTCTCTGGATATTTGTGGGGTTTTTAACCAGCAACACTAACTCACCAATCTTGGCTTTCTCTTTGCAGTGGTCACCCCTCGCATGAGCAGTGCAGAGGAAGGGCAGTAGTGCCCTTGCAGGTCCACAGATGTCTGTGACCTGTTGCCACCACCCATCTTGGTACAGAAACCCTTAAACCCACCAGAAGGGAGAGGTCTGTGAGTGCGGCAGTGGGGGTGGACACACATCTGTTTCTGGTAAGAGGTTTCCTCCTGTTTTACATTCACAGGATCTCTATGCAGCTGACAAAAGCAGGCTTGAAGTGCAGGATAGGAACATGTCCCATGGTAGATTTAATCTGGTGTAATTCGCAGGAAGTGTGAAGCTGTGTCAGCACGGACTCCAGGGGGACTGCTGCAATCCTGCCAGGGACTGGAGAACGTGTACTCCACTTTAATCGACACCAGCAAAGTGTGCTTCCCACGTTACCATTTTTTATGTAGACATATCCTCCAAAGCTAATAATCTTTACTATCCAGAGTATTCCACATCCAGAAATATATCGCAGTTTAATTTGTACTTGATATTGCATGAAAACAAGTGGGGAGGTGAGTGCTAGCCTCTCTGGGTTTCTGCATCCTAATATAGACACAAGTCATTACTTTTGTCCAGTTTACTGTCCAGTTTCTCAGCCCACTGATGGTCTGCATTATTGACTCACATGAAGCCAGTAGGAGCAATATATTAGCCAAACACTGTTTATAATGCACTGAGAGGAGGTTGCCCAGTTGAGACAGTGCTCAAGTGCTTCCCAATCAAAGCGCCACTGCAACTGTAGATGCAGAAGGAGTGGAGTTTTTCTCCCATCTCTTTTCCAATCCTCTCTCAACTCTTAATGACCCAACCAGTTATATAAACATGGAAAAGTGTTTCAGCAAATGTACTTCAGGGAGGTTTAACAGATTTGGAAAGTATTGTTCCACAAATGTCATCACTGTTATTGATGTAGGCAGCACTAAATCAGCTGTGATTTGAAATTTGACAAAAAGCATGTGAAATAGAAGGGCCATAAATGAAAATGGTTTCGCTTTCAGGATCAGTGTGGAATATAAGAACTAATAGAGCACCATTTCTTTTGCAGAATTAAACAATTTTGTGTGAGATGGTTCAGTTTTACAGAGATCAGACTCATATAGAATAACAAAATTCAATGACTTTCTAAACTCACACCATGAAGTTCCTCATATATATTACAAAAAAGATCTACCCTTCACTATCAGATGCATTTTACTTCAAAATAACTTTAGCAGATGCTTTCTGTAGGGAAAAGCTGGAACACAGGAAAGCAAGCTTCAGATATCAGACATCTGATACCTGGTTTTTAAATAATGTGTGAGAGCCCAGGTTTCCCCCAGGTAGCCCCATTTCCATCAAGAAGAACTAGCCCCAATACTCAGAGCACAGGAGGTGCTCTGCACCACATTAGCAACACAAAGAATCACAATGGGTTTATCATCCAAGAAACTGCGTAGCCTACCACTTTCACAGTCAAAAAATGAAGGTCACAGTCAGAAATATTACCTTTGGGTTATAGCACAGGTCTCACAAGAAGAGTTTAAATTCGTCACCCTGGAACTGGAATACTGGAATTGCTCTCACCTCAAAACCAAGCTCTGATCACTAGCCTACAGCCACTACAGATCATTGTAGGGTAATTTTGATCCCTCTCTAGTGTAAGGAGACAGCCTGACTGCCACTTGGAGGCAAATTATCCACCAGGGTCTTCTTTGTTAATTAATACATATTTAGAGGCCAACTTGTATGCATGGCTCTTTGCAATTTACTTTTTCTTTCAGCTGCAAGCCTAAGAGTCTTTCTTCTTTTTCTATAACATGGCAAAAGGGGAACAGATTTCAGATTCCTAATTCCAAAACCCCAAGGTTGTAGACTCAGTTGTCAATGGCAAGAGCGATATAATTGTTTAACCTCTAAGCATGGAATGAGCACAATTATTAGTAAGCTTATGTTTCCACAAATAGAAATTATGGTTCCTTTCTGTACAAATATTACACATCACATAACCCCAATCCAACTGCCTAGAATGGTGCTTACCTGTGAAGTTTGTTGCAGATGACTCCCAACTTTAAAGTTCAAGACCCTTCCTCAAGGCTAAACAACAAAGAATTCCACACCCTGAAACTATTTTCAATAGGATTTCATCAAAGTTGTAGATTTACAAAAAGTAAATTCTTAGGCTTTCTGTCTGTGTCCTATTATATTCCCAGCCTGGCTAGGTAGTCCCAATGGCTATTTTTACAGCAACGAAAGTTTGAGTTCTGTTCCTGCTGTGAACTGCCTCTGGAGTATCTTTTCATTCATGAAAGGAAGACCCCTCCACTCTGCTACTTGCACTAGATAACTCAAGTCGGCCAACTGGAATATCCTGCTGGTTGCTATGTGTCTCCTTTTGTTCACTGTATTACATTTTTCCTGTAGATATTGAGAAGCTCAAGTTTCCATGTAAAAATCCAAGTTATCTCAGCTGGCTCATGTAGTGAATAACATCCTCACTCTTTGCACCTGGAGGCAGATATTGTCACTTGCACTTAAATATTTAGCTAAGTTGCATTTACATTTGTCCACCCTTTGCATAGCCTCCCCTCCCTGTTTCCCTGACTGCAGAAGCAAGGAATTTCAGGATCACAGGAATGAATTCTCTAACAAAAAAATTGCCCTCGTGTGTAAATTTAACTTCATTAAAGCTTCTGTACCCCACTCCATGAAGATATACTTTGCTCCTGCAGGATATTTATGGATAAATGATGCAAAGAGATACTATCCTTGGATACAAGGTCTGAGTCAGTGAAAGCAAGAGGTTTTCTTTGGGGAGACAAAACCAGTTCACACTCTATTTCTCTGCTTCCTTTCAGAAGAATAAAATGTTCAGGCTGTGACCATACTGGGAAGGGTGAGACCTTCTGAAGGACGCCTGATTTTAGCCAAAGATTTCTCTAGTCAGCCCAGTGAGCAATGGAAAGTTTCCCCCTGCACAAGCAACCACAGCATATAATTCTAACACTTGAACCTCCATCTAAAAAGCAGGAAAGATTTTGACTTGTGACTCTGCCTTGAAGGCTACTGCATTGCTCTAATAGAAACCTTCCTATTTACAGCCTATATTTATTCACGGTCCTCTTGCATATATTTTTTCTTGTGCCAGCATTGTCCTCTACCTTAGATCTCTCTTTTCCTTTGTAGAGTTTACCTCCATAATGCATTTGTAGATAGCAATCATATCCCATTCTCAGCCTTCTCCCTGTTCTTCGAAATGATGCATTTATAGAGCATTTTTATGTCTGAAGGTCTGCACAGACATTATGAGTTTCTCCTCACCAAGAAGATGGGCAGATAAGCAATATGAGAGTTTTCATTTCTTCATTTTTGACTCTTAGTACGTGTTTGTGATGAGATCATTCAGGCAGAAAGCTGAAGCTGTCACCCTACAGAGGAGCATCACATTACAGCCAGGAGGAAAGTCAGAATTCACAAGCACCAAAGAGCATCTCAGAAAACAGCCTGGACCAAGATCTCTTTCATCTTGGTTTTGCTTTGTATAAGCTTTCCCCTCCTCCTAAGCAATCGTGTTTCATAATAGTCCATAATTTAACCCATTTAAAAAGTGACATTTTAGTACAAAAAATGTTACCAAATTTGCTAGTGATACATAACAGTAAATAAGCTTACAATATATATAATTTTGTAAGACATTTCAATGCTCTGGCTGCACTGTGGTCCACAAATCCAAGGGTCACAGCTGAGCACACTTTGTTCTGAAAATCTTAGAATCACTCATGATTAGAAATTTCTTAATGGAATGGTAATGGCTGCATATCTCCAAAAGCAGAGGAATATCTCTGGAGATAATGAAAGAATATATATCAAAATGTAATGAAGGAATGCGATATCTCTGATTGCTTCCATGAAAATCTTGCAAACAGCACAAAGCCTACACAAAAATCTAGCAGGATCTCTGGCTAGTTTTCAGATACGTAGCAGGGAACATGTAAATCTTTAGTGCTCAAAGAGCTGTGAAAAGAGAGCAAAGAATCAGATCTTATACACACAAAAGACAAAAGCTGAGCTTTCATTTTCAACATTATTCAATTCATGTAAATACAACCCAGCAAGTTTTCATTCAATAAGAGTCCAAGCTAAAATCAAAGTGCTAGACATCAATTCCTCAGTAAAAGGCAATTTCAAATATCTGGGCATCCTAACATCTGATTAAAAAAAAAAAAAGAAGACAAATTAAATCAAGGATAAGTGTCTCTTGTAACAAAGTCCCATTTCACACTCAGGAATATTTTCAGTAGGTGAATTTTATTGCCTCCTTATGACATCTGCAAAGCTGCACAGAAAGTTGGCTATGTCATCAAAAATTCTGATCATCATTCCTGTAGGTGTATTAATCCTTCCTCCTTTCTTTTTTTTTAGTGATGACAGTTGATGGGAGAAGAGAGAGAAAGGTTATAAGCTGGAAAAGATGCAATATTTCTAATAAAATTATAGCCCAATTTGAAAGCAAAGAAGATATTTTTGAAAAGACAAAGTCAAGATTACTGTCTTGCTTGAGATTTGCATCTGTTCCTGAGCCCTACCAGGACAGCAACCTCCAGCAGTTACAGGTGAGTCCAAAGTGACTGCTAAACCAGAATAATGTCATTGCTTTTAAATCTATTCAGGCTTCAAGAGCAAGCACATGACTGAAAAGAGGATCTCAATCCCTGTTTTATTCCCCAGTCCCTGGACAGCCTCAGCACACCCAGCTCAGACCCTAAAGCCAGGCCTGAGCATCCTCAGGCCTCCCTTTCACCCAAGCACAGCAAAAAGCAACCCAATACCAAGCCAATGACATTGCCATTTCCACCCAGGAATGTCAGAGGTGCTACAAAACAGCAATTAGCTAAATACACATGGTAGCAGCAGAGATTTCTGCAAACCAAACCAAGAAAATACCCCAAGCAGGCCAAAAAGAAAAGCCTGTTGTCAACAGAAGGACCCAGAACTTCTAGACTGGTAGCAAAAAAAATTGTTTATTGACCAGTCATCAAGCCAACAAAAGACAATGTAATATATAGACAATTAAATGATAAGGACATTATCAAAAAACAAAGAGTAGAAAATAAGTTTATGATTCAAATCAACTTACGTTAAATCAATCCTGGCCCATAATTACAGTCTTTTTATTTTGAGCAAGTGAGCTTTAAGATGTGTTTATTGAAGTCAATTGAACTAAATGTCTCATAGACATAAATGAGAAGGCATGAAAAGCCCTCTAATTCAAATGGATGAAATCAAAGCTGGTATATGCATTCTAAGTATGGAGAAAGAAAAAACTTCATGTTGGATGGAAATCCACATTAAAAATTATAGTGAAGATGCCTACAAGAAAGACATTAAGATTGACAAGTAATTAAAACAATTTCTTAATATCTTAAGACAACAGCTATCAACACAGTGCTATAAAAATGAAAGAATGTACTTACTGCAGTCTTGCAACTTTGTCCTCAGTCTGAGACCATTCAATGTTATCATTAATGATGGGGGTGGTTGGATACAGCATATACTTCTTAAGTTTACAGACAACAACTAAAGCTGTGAGAACAATGGAGGACAGGACTGAAATTCAAATTGCATCGGCAAATTGGATAAATAGCTTGCAAAAACGAGATTCAAGACAAATGGGAGGACAAGCATGAGGCACAACACTCAGGCAGGAGTAATCAGTTTGCACAAATACAAGAAGGGGAACCACTGGTTAAGTAGCAATTCAGCATAAAAGGGAGTGAGGATTATAGGGGATTACAAAGTGCAGTTCAGCCATGTGGGGCTAACACAAATGACATAAAGGCACAATACCACAATATATAAGCAGGAGGATAGCCTGTGAAATATATGAAGTATTAATTTCTCACTCAGCGTTGTGTAAAGTCTTTGCTTTAGTATTATGTCTATTTTGAATACTTTAAAAAATATGTAGACCAGAATTCAGGAGAAGCAGCAACTGGAATGGTCAGAGACTTAAAATATCTGATATACTCAGAAAGAGTGAATGAACCAAAATTCCCCAGAGATGGGTAGATGACATGATGACAGTTATTGGAGGGATACATAAAGGATAAATCAGAAACTGTCATAACACAAATGGAAAATGTTCAAAGGAAAAGCAAATGCACAGTAATTTTTTTTTACCTTGACACATAAATAGTAAAGAAAAGAGCAAGGTCATGAGACACTAAAATGGGATCAATAAACATAATCTTGGTAGGACCCATAAGCTAAACAAGCACTGTAGCATATCTTCACTCACTTTAGCATAGTTTCACCAAAGATGACAGAATACTCAGATATGTAGGAAAAAGGCACAGAAGAAGGATCACTATAAAACAGAGGCTAAAGGGAGGTGGAACAAAAAGTCAAAGTATTTGTGCAATTGATGTGTCCAAATCACATCTATCCAAAAAACTCTTGGAAAACTACCATATGGAAACATACTGTAATAGCAATAGTGAATATACTACTTACATGTAATACCAGCAATAAATTCCAGTGACATACCTAAATCAGCTTGCAAAGAAGCAATAACCAAAGTTACAGAAAAAAAGGGAAAAGGGTAAAATAAAATTCAGTTTAATCTGAAATAAGTTGGACTAATCTAACAACTTTCTACATTATATTTGGGTTTTAGAAGAACATCTATTATATATATCTGGGAAATGACTTAGACAATACAACTTCATAGTAGCAGCTGCTTAGCAAGGCACTGAAAGGAGGTAAATATGGGTGTTCTCAAAGACTGATTTCATAGCCAGTCTTATTCAGCAATATTTATTTTAGTAGACTCAGCAAAAAGAATATGCAGGCACTTGAGTAATATGCTGATAAGACAAAGCTTGTGAGCATCGCCATATAATAAAACATGATAATTAAAAGGAGATTGGAGAAAAAGGATGAAATACTGCAGAGGAGGACAGTAATAGTAAGGGATGGATGGGAAATTCAGGTAGAAGATGGGAGGGGGTCAGTTTGATGAGAAGGAAGACATGAGTTAGCTATCTTATCACAAGTGATACTGAGCCAGGTAATTGCACAAAACACTGCATGAGGAACTACTGAAATGTCCTTTGGAGCCCTATGGGCAACTCTGGTGTTCCACGTTCCCAAAAATGATTAATTCAAGCTATTTAAACTGGAGCAGGTGCACGAACAATTTCTAGAATGATCAGGGAAATAGAGAGCTTAGCTGAGATGAGAAACTGTTTAACAAATGAAGGCTGAGAGGGAATATAATTGTCCTCTATAAACATATCAAAGAGGTAAACGCCAGGGAAGGAGAAGAGCTATTTAAGCTAACGGGCAATATTGGCACAAGAACAAAAAGGTAGAAGCTGGACGTAAATAAGGTTAGGCTGGGAGCATGATTTCTAACCATCAGAGGAAGGGAATTCTGGAGAAGCATTAAGCAGCACAAAGTCCCGGTACTTTACAGTGAAACTTTATGGGTTTGGGGAGGTAACATGGTAAGGTGACTGTCTGGGACTGCAGGAGGATTTAATTCAATGAGACAAGGAAATCCTTTCAATCCTGTATCTCATGAAAAATAGAGATCTTCCTGAGCAGGCTGAATGTGCAGGTGTAAATCAGTTGTGCTCATCACAGAAGCATCTCTTCTAATGTTCACAGTGTTGGGCACAAAAAAAACACCCTGATGGGTCCTTCAGGACTTTGTGTAATAAGACCTGCCTTTCCTATTCCATGGTGACTACCTAAACAAAAAACTTACAGAGTTCTCTCCTGCATTTCAGGGTCTTAACAACTACTTCCAGGGGAAGTCACAGCATACACAAATATATTTTACTGCACTTAGAACTGACCAAATCTAAAAATCAAACCCATTAGGAAATGGTTCTACATGTTTTTCTTACTCTTAAGATGTGGTTTTCACCCCTTTTTATTTCTCAAAATACTTAATGGAAGCCGGTGTTTAAAATTAAATCAAATATTATTAAAGTTGCTGGCTAAATATCTATTCAATGTTATAAAATTTTTCAATTACTTTTAAAACCTCTTTATCAACTATTTTTATTTAAATAATAGTTTTGATAAATTTTGATGAAATATCCCACTAAATTTGCAGTAAAATATTTGAGAAACACTTCTAATGATGTCATAAATTTTCTAAGAGTTAAGTTTATTAGGTGTCAGATGACTTTTTTGACAAAAGTTATATTTTAGTGAGAATTTAGAAACACCTGACACACATTTTCTACTCAGCACTTTTCCAAGGAGAATAACTTTAAATCCTGTAGTACTTTACAAATGGGGACATAGGGAAAGGAAAATAATTTGATCAAAGGAAAAACAATGCCTAAAAAAGTACCAGACCTCAAGCGTCCAGACTCCAAACCCCATCTCTTTTAAACAATAATTTATTTCTGAAAATACACATGCAAATATATAAAAACCAGTAAAATAGTTTTTCTACCTAAGAAAAGAAGTTCTACATATGATATATTTTCCAAAACTATATAGCTCTTGAAAGGTCTCATTGCTGTAGAATAAACTTCATTTTCCAAAGCCTGACACAGGACTGGTTAAGCTGAGAATTTAAATCCCACTAAGACAGAACCCAAATTCACAATGAAAACCATGTCTACATAGTAGATCTGTACAGGGACTCAGGAAGTACAGGAATCCTAGTCATGACTTGCATTAAGAGGTAAAATTTACTGCAGGGCAGAAGGATGATACAAGGTCAATGAATCACTTACTTTCTCAAAATATAACCTAAGACTTAAGTGGGAAGGGACCTTACCTCTGCCTGCCTGCCCAGGGAAGGACACTTATTGTAAAGGTTTGCACAATGCAACCCATGTGCTGCTGGGTGTCCCTCCCGACTGTAGTGAGCTCTACATGACATCCAGACAAGTTTTGCTTGGATTCAGAAAGGAGTCAGCAGACAGCAAACAGCTCTCTGCTCCAATTAGCTTAGGTATGTTTGAGACCTCCTTCTGGCCTGCTAGAATATCCCAAAGTATCAGAAAGCCTTGCTTGATTTTGCAGCTTATAATTAAACTTAAATCACAGCTGGTGAAAGTCCTACTATTTTTTTTGTGTGTGCTTTCTTTATTGCCACTCACATGAAAAAAAAAAATTATCGACAGGGCAGTGGTAGGGCTCTGGATTTAAGGGAGTTTTAATGCTACAGCACTTGTCAACAGCATGTTGTTTCCTTTAAATACTACCATAAAAAAAAGGAAAGCAAATTAAGCTATCAAACTATCATTCTCCAGTGTGTTAACAGCCAGTACACAAGGAAGGGAAACCTTTAATTTACAGGACTGAGGCAGGAATCTGGAGCTCTGGGCATGTCTAGAGGGGATCAGATGCAACCATTTACTTGTGTCCCTACCAGTCAGAAGGGAGGTGCCTTCTTTGCACCACCTGAAGTTACATTAGTACCAAGACAGCCCAACTTTAAAAGCCCTGCAAGGGATATCAAGGCTCTTCGGTTTTCCGCATCCAGCTCGTGTTTTCCAACAATCAGGATAACATTAAAAGTAAGTGAGGTGGATGTTACATTAATGAACTACCTTACAACCCTTGGAGAGGGTTTGATCAGCTTCTTGGTTGTTCCTGATCATGGAAAGTCTTCTGAAATTCCTGTTATGAGAAACATTTTAGTGCCAGAGGAAAGCCTGGGTCCTCACCTTCTGCACATGCATCCAGGGATAGGCATAATTGAGAAAGTTAAGCAACGTATTTCAATCTGTCAGACTTTTCTTGCTTTGGTGAGTTTCAATCACAGAACTAATGTTGTCTAGTCTAAGCCACCAGAAGTAGGTCAAGTATACACAAAAACTTTCAGATCAAGGACTCAACATACAAAAAAAAAAAAATCCACCTTAGTTCAAAATGTTAATATCTCTCCATAATTCACTTTACTGTTCTTTTGTAAAACCCTGCCACTAGTGTAGAAAGATGTATATATAAATTACAGCATAATGGACTTTCAGAAATTAAGTCATTTAACAAAAAGAAACCCCAGACAAGTACTTTACATTAAGCATTTAGGACTTGGTTTGCTAATTAAAACAGATAATAAATATGTTCACATGAAAGGCATCCCATATGATTTCTCGTCTCAGCTCAGTGGTTTCTATTATTTCAGTGCTCTAAAGCAAAATCATATTTATCACAACTAATTATCCAGATAATTCCTTGAAATGGTGCTTTCATTTAATTATCCTCTAACTCAGGGCCTTCTGTAACTAAAAACAAGAAATGAGCTCAAGAAACAGACAATAACTTGCAATCCAGACTATCAAAGCCACTCATCTCTAAGACTTTGATAAGGAAACATTATATTTAATAACTGGGTGCCTCAAGAAGAGGCCCACTGAGCAAGCATTTCAAAGCTGTCATTTCCAGTAGCCTGTAAGTGTTTGTTTCAATACTGCTTTACTAGCAGTTGCTTTTTTGATTTGGTGCTGCGTTCTCTGCTTATCCTGACCCAGAAATTTTCCATATAGATCAGACGGATTTGTAGACCTTGCATATTGTGTAGGGCACAGAATTCTACACAAACAACATTTTAGTCTGATTCATGGGTTTGTGCACCACATTAAAAACATCTTGCTTTGCTCCTGCTTCTTCTACCTTAGTCCGTCCCTGTACATAAGTTAATCTTGCCCATCATATCATATTTGCCTCAGGGTGCCTATTTTCTTCATTTATCCTCCTTTCCCTGTTCCACTACTCACTTGCCTTTCTCTCAGAATGCACGGGGAGGACTGTGCTGAGGGTGGTTTAGTCTGCTGCCTCTGTGCCACTGCCAGGGGATGCAGACACAACCTGCTCCAAACACGGGGAGAACCCACATCTCAGGTCAAGCTCTGTGCAGCCATGTGAAGCAGCTCACATGAACCAGCAGGAAACTCACAGGGCTTCTCAACTGCACCCTGATGCAAAGCAGAGCAGAGAAGGTGGGATGGACATTATGGTAGAGATTTCAGGCCACCTGGAGCAAATAGAGATGCACAAAAAACCCTCAGAGCAGGGCTCAGCAGGGACAGATACAGCAGGGACAAAAAATGCTACAGGCTGGTCATATGGCACATAAAACCTAGCACAGACAGATCCCAGGTCCCACAGTATCCCACAGGAAAGCCATAAAAAATTCATTTGAAACTATCTACAGGCTCTGATGCTGTCACTTTTCACCCAGTTCTCCAAACCAGCAGTTTTGCCCCACTCTTTTATTCCTTCCCTAAGGTACACACACTCACATCAGTTTTCAGTCTGAACTGTAACACAAGTGTAAATCAGGAGATATTCTAGATTTGAACAAACATAGAGAGGAGGGTTTTCCCTTTCTTAATGAAGTGTAATGTAGGAAGTGTTTTTATAAACCTAGAACTTTTTAATTGCAACCTGAGGCCAACCTGTTTATTTAAAAGTCTCCTGGGATACTGCTGGCTCAAATAGCATTGATCACACACACACACACACACACGTTCATCCATGGCCTCATGATATTACCCTTTGCTTGCAAGAGATCAAGTCTTACACTTAAAATCAATGGCACAAAAGGCTGCCACCAGGAGAAGAGCTGGTATGCCCCAGGGGGTCTGCTGTGAAAATCCAACACTAGTCAATGAAATCCTGTTAGTTCTCTGCTTCAGTTTACAGCATGAGTGCTATTGATGCCAAAAAAATGTACACATGTTGCTTTCTGCTCCACAGTAAAGGGCACCAATGTCCAGGGTGAGAGCTGATGTCCTGATGGAAATAGGAAAATGTTGTACAGAACACAAAAGTTACTGACAAATTCCTAGGAGCAGAGGCAGCATTAGAGGGGATATTTTTGCCCACGTTACAGTTAAGAACGGGTTCTTTGATTGCCTTCTGTTTTTTTACAGGTTGCCTTAAATTTCTCAGAGTTCTAGGAAAGAGAGTTAGTTGCAAAGCACGTGCGTGTAATGCTTAAATCAAAAAGATCACAGTGACCTGTTGGGGATTAATATGCTTTTTACTGGACCAGCTTTCTGGTGAATACTTTCAGTGTCAAGTAGCACCTTGCTGTTAGATTGTGCTCCTGCTCAGTGCAAGATCCTTTGTGAGCCCACAAGCCGTACTCCCTTGCTCTTCCTGCAAGAATTCTGCCGCTGGAAAGGGGAGTGAAACCTCTGGCGAGATGAGAGACATACCTCAGGGAAAGACAAATATCCTAGCAAATATCCTAGCAAATATCTCTGATAGGACAGAAGAAAAGAAGGCCCAGCATCAAATGAACAGAAGATTTTGATCAACATCATGTCAGGCTGATGGTAGCTCCAAAATGGCCAGACATCACCTGTATCTCAGGCTACCAAGGACAGTCAGGTCCCTATCTGCTCCTGCTTAGCATCAAGGACCCTGCAAGGACCCTGACCACTGTCAGCACTGAATTGCCATCCTCTCCTCTTTTGCTCTGGTCAGAAAGCAAGAGAAGCAGGTTGATAATGAGACAGCCCATGTCAGGTGAAGATCCTAAGGAGCCAGGAACCAAGTGCCACTGTGCTGTGAGAGATGTCATCACCTCTACCCTTCCAGGTAAGAGACAGCTGAGATATCTGAAAAGCTGAAGCCTATCTCCTTTCTTGGGGAATCAGTTGCCCAAGAAGAGACAGAGGGTTGGCCCAAGTCTGCCTGCATTTAAAAAATGGATCATTTGACAGGAAGAAGCAAAATCAGGAGGGAAAACACAAAGCCCCAGCTGATGGCCCAAGACTTCAGTCCACCACCCTGAGGCACATCAGCACCAGGGCTAAGAAAGCCTGCAGCAGAGATGGCTGGATTGGTGCCTTGGCTTTCCTGCTGCTCGTCAGAGAGTCCTGCAGAGCTGAGCCAAGAGGTGCAGCTCCAGCCCCACCTGCAGCAAGAGCCAGTGCCTGCTGCTGGCTCCATGCATTGCCTGTACTCTCCCAGAGCTGCACCTCCCATTTACAGCACCGTGCCTCCCCCAAGGTGGCACCAAACCCCACCCTGCCTTAGCACATCAGCAATCTCTTCGACCATAGCAGAAGAAACTCCACCTCCCTCACAGCACAGGGTTTTCATTCCTGAGAGCCAGCACTGCCCCAGCCTGCACTCAGTAAAGCTGTGTCTATTGTATTGTATTTGTCCAACTGTACCACGCAGATATTCAGCCAGTTTTTCTCCTCCAGCTCAGTGACTTATTGCAGAAGCTCTTCCATCTCCATCAGCTCCTCTTCACCAGCTTTCTTGTAGCTCAGTGGCATTAACAAGCTGTTCTCTGCCACTATGGACATTTCTAAGTCCTGCTTAAGCACTTCTGCAGGTATGTGGCAAGATAATTTCGTGCCACCACATACAAGCAACTACACCACAGACCAGACCTCCACAGATATCAACCAGTACCAAAACATCTACTGACCAACCCCACTGCAATATGTCAAAAGATGTTGTCTCTTTCCCCAGCTATTAATTGGTACTACCTTCTGATTTAGAGCATGGTAGCAACTGGGATACATTCAGTACCATAATCTGCTTAACCTGCTCTCCAGTAAGGTCAAAAATTGGAGCTCAAGTCGGACTATGAACAGTCCTTGCTTTTGTCTTTGAATAATTCAATTTCAAACAATTTTGCACAGAAGACAACTCAAGGACAAACTGAAACACATGAATATTTCACATTTAAATCAAGGCTTTCACAAATGTACTATCTATTCTACTGTATCTATATTTCCCACACACCCAGATACCTGTGCAAAAACATGGACTAAAACAATATTTCATGGGACAATATCCTGCTAAATTTCATAGCCAGAGCTAAAAAATTTAATTCTTGATCTACGGGTCACTATAACTCCTTGCTCCAAGGAACTGTATCTACAGACAAGAAAACTAATCTCTAGTAGTTCCATAATATAAGTGATTTTTCTCCTGTATGATTAAAATGCATTTTCTCCTAAAATGGACTACATATTAGTCTCTAACCAGCTAATCTTAAATCTTGTTGGGCTTTGTTACACTTCTAAAGCAAATCAGTGAAGTCACCTCTTTGTCACTTCATTAATAACAAATATAGCCATTAGAAATGGCCATATGTTCCTGCAGTAGCCAGTGTTATTAATTCCCAGCAGGGGATGCTTTTTCTCCCTAAAAAAACCAACACTAATTGCAAAGGCCTCTTAGCTAAAGCAAGATCTTCTTCACTGCTAAACAGCTAAAGTTTCTCCAAGGTTTCTCCAAAAGGAACAAAGGGAAACTACAGAAAACAAATCATGTACCAAGACCATCTTATTGTTTTTCAGCTGACTATGTATTGAGCTGACGAGAAGGGCCTCCATCAGCATCCTTGCCTGCTTGTCCCACCTCATTTCTTCAGCACAGCATTAGGATGGATGGCCAGTGACACATTTGTTGTGTTTGGCAGAGCTTTGCATGCTGATAGGTGGTTATTCACATGATGCCATCAGGAGTAGTGCTGTAGAGCTCACATGTAGCAACACTTCCAGACAGCTCTGAGTCTCAGGCAGGTGTGGCACACACTTCCCTCCCGGGAGTCAGGAGCTGTGGAGTGCATACTACATTAGTCCTCAAAAATCTTCATTATGTCTCTATTCATCTCAGGAGTCAGCTCAGGATGTAGACACAGCTCTACAAAGCTCTCGAACAATTGCACGTGAGCTCTCCTTCATACCGGGGCTGTCATCAGACCTGAGAGCCTGGAAGTTTCCTGTGAGGGTCTAACTGAAAGAGCTCAGTTTGAGTTTTCTCTTATATGACTTTCAGCTGTTGACCTTTTTTGCCTGGGAGGATGAGCCTCTCAGAGCTACTGGGTGACCAGACACTTTGCACACTGCTGCCATGTATCCTTTTTTCCATAATCTGCATGCATTCTAAAACCCCAAATATAAATACAGGGAGCATACTGCATGCATAAGGAATATGATCATGTTCATTTTCATTTGTCTTTTCATAAGGAAGACTGCTTCATCACAATGAATTAATTTGCTAATACATTTTCCCTTAGGGCATGTGTGTCTCCTTGATTGAATTGGTTATCAAAATTTATTACAGTTTAAGACCCACCCCACAACGTGTGCAAGGTCCTGATTTATTACTAAATGCTCTGACTTCTGTACCTTTGTAAAATGGACATGCTGTGGATTTAACTTAGATATGTTGTTAGTTGACTGGCAACAAAGCTATGGATGTCACACACACTTTGCATAATTTTGGTCATTGCAGCACATGCTGTTACCATAAAACTAACCAGTGCAACAGTTGCCCACTTCAGTGTAAATAAATTTGAGGACCGCTTCCCATTAGGCTGTGGATACAAAAAGCATTTTCTCCTAAACCAGTGAAAAGGAGAGAAGCAGGATGCATGGAGCTGTGCAGGGCAGAAAGGAAAAATCCTTTCCCCAAATAAAGGGATTTATTTGTTTCTTTTCTTTGTCTTTATGTGTGGCTCTTGAGCTAGCCATTTACTCTCCCTTGAATTTTATTTCTGACTTTGTGAAATCATAAATGTAATGCTGAATCGTAAATCTAAAGCTCTTCACTCTGTACCTCAGAGGACCGAGGGGAAGATGACCCAAATAATGTGTATTCAGAACAGCACTCTCAGTACCAAGCTGTGAATGAATGAGTTCAGGTAATGAGAAGAGGAAAAATTGCTTTAATGCAGTCTGGTCCAGATGCATGCCAGCTTAATCCAGCTGACCTAGCAAGACATACTTTTTGGAAAAATAAAAATAGCCAGAGGATCCCTTAGGTGTTGCAGAAATAAGGAGAAAAATTGGCATTAAACACTTACCAAATCACAACCCTTGGCAGTTATTTAGTATTGCAAGTGTGGGAAGGTACCTCACAGCATACCATACCAGCAGCAGCAGAGCTGGAAAATGCTGATGTTCCCTCACCAGGTGCACATTTGTATCAACAGACAATTATTTATAAAGATAAGAAATGGTCACTTTCCATAAGGGAATAGCGCTGCACCAAGGACCCCCTGACAACGCCTAGCATTACTGCCTAAACTCAGTTTACAGCATGCACACACACAGAGGTGCCATCCAGCCAGAGGTCTGTCTGCAGGAGTGGCTGTGAGCTGGCACACGGGCTGCTTCTACTTCTCAGAGTAGCAAAAACAAGCAGCAAAAACTGAGACCTGCCGGGAATCCAGCACGCCTGCAAAACCCAACAGGAGTAGGGGAAGACAATTTCTTTGAACGCTGTGGCCTGCTTTTACACAGTTTTGCAACAAACTCTTTCTCCCCACCACATTCAACATGCTTCTTTTAAAACTAAGAAACAAGGAGGTGTCCTGCCACTACTGAGTTAACACCTGTGAACTCCATTACTTGCAGTGCTGTACAATGCACAAAATGCCTACTGCAAATCAAGTTACAGCAGTGCATTTGGATACAAGCTTTAAAACACACACTCACTGTTTATTCCCCATGCCTTCTGACTGCATGTTCATACGTGATTCCTAAGGCACTAAATTTAATCAGAGAAAACAAACACCAAGATTTGCTCACGTGTTCAAAATTATTTCACTAATTTTCACATCAGAAACAGCATGCACCTTATTTTTCAAGTTGGTTTAACCTATCTCTCCCTGATTTCAATGAAAGTAAGAGTTTTGGGAAAATAATTTAGGATTAAGAAGTTAAGATCAGTCTCAATAAAGTAAATCCATACTTATCTCAAAGAAGCATTGCCATTTACCTGTATTGCAGGTAACTCAGCCACAGACTCTTTCAGAAACTGTTGAAGTTCCTCAGATATTTGTCATTCTGCTGTAGTCTACCTGTGCCCCATCAGGGGCTTTCTATCTCAAATACTTCAGCTGTGCCTATTTTATCTATGACAAAGGTTCAAGGCCAGTTTACCCAAGGAGCTGTTCTTTTGTTCAATACCCACTTTGACAGTTCACTTTTCATGAACATGTGATCTGTAAAATACAACTGAACAGTAAAAAAGGATTGCCTTAGGAGCTGTGAGTTTAGCCAGCTGTGAGTATGACAAAGTAAAAATGTTCCCTCTTGTTACTCCTGATCAAAACAGTAAAAAAACTTTGGCAACTTCGATGCATTTCCCCCCCTGTCTTAGAAGTTTAAGACAATTAGTTTCAAGTGTTTCTAATGTTCTTTCTACTTCTTGCTGGACTTTTTTGCTGGCAATAGTTTGACCTAATGTCCCCAATCTTTCTCTCAGCTTCTTGCAATCTCAAGCAGAAATGTTCTCACATATTGTCCAGTACAGTCAATCAGACATGAACTGTGTCCAATGCTTGCCTATAGCTTTGCTGTTTATTCCAGTGAATCGTGGACCTCCTGCTGCTGTGAAATCTCACAAGTTATCTTCCACCATCTGGAGTTTGTGAGATTAATAATAATAATAACAATAAGAAGAAGTAATAATAAATTAATCCTGATTAACTTTAATTACTTTTCCTCCAGCTTCAGTTTTCTTTGAGCTCCTTCAGAAAACCTTCAGCATATCTTAGCTAACACACTGAGTTGCCATTCCTGGAGTCACTGCTCCCTCTCAAGGCACACCTGTAGCTGATTTGTCCACACAACTGAGGCAGGTGCCCAGCTGTGTAGACAAGGTGAGCACTAAGGGCTGGATCTGCCACAAGGAGCCAAAAGCAGCAGCTGTCCACAACAATCCGGCTTGACTAAACTTGAGCTCTACAATCAAACACATAATACAAAGCTGCTTCTGTTGGCAAAGAGGTAGACTGCAACGTTTTTATTCATTTGAAGTTATTTCAGGGCCGCTTTGAAAGATATTTAATTATTGATGTTCGACCAAATGGGGGAAGAGCAAATTTGAGAGGGTTCCATTGAGGAAGCCTGCAGAAAATTCTTCCTTTACCTTTACCTTTCATTGTCAGAAATGTCAGTTCACATATTTGTGTTGTGACTCTCCTATTTATTTTCTTTAAGCCTTCCATAATTAAGAAAGAATAGCTAATCTCTGACTAAAAAAAAGGAAAAAAAAGAAACCAAAAAATACAATTCTGAACCAAACTATTATAAGGAAAAGCTGGAAAACTGATGGTCATTTGAACAGTAAGCACCCAAAGAGAATGCATTTGAGTTAGTTGAGCTGCTGAATTAACAAAGCCAGGGTTTCTGCAGACCCATTCTCATAGGAACTCCAGTTGAAGCTTTTCCCACATTTGTGACACTTCTAATCTTTATTCCTGCTTTTTCCCCTGGTCTGTTCACTCCCTGGAGTCTAATTAGTGTTGAGCTCAGACCGAGACTTTCCATCTACTCATTGCCTGGCAAGTTGCAGGAAGCTAAATACCCCCAACTTCTCCGTGAAACCTGATCAATAGATTATCATGGAAGAAAGGCCAAACAGCCACACAAATTCTTATTCACCCAGAGCATGATCATGCTACCTTTCCTTCCTTTGAAATGCAAGTTAAAAAAAAGAGAGCTGCTGTGTTTCTTTTGAGCATTATGAGTGCCTGTGCCTAACTGGGAGTGGATGAGGCTGGCATTCAAATGTGGCATTTTGAAAAAAGCAAGGAAAAACTCAAAGGCATTCCTATTGTCTGTGAGTAAGAAAGGAGGGTATTGGGTGGAAGGGGATGCACGCCTGCTCAGCTGGGTAAGTGAAACAATTAACTTCTAGTCTTCGGCTATCTTTTTAATTGCTCATTAGAAAACTCATCTGTGTACACTTGCAATGGAAAAAAACCCATCCGAAGTATGTCACAGGCAGATGTGCGTGCTGTGCAGCAGTAACTCACGGAACCCTGAGATGTGATTTTGGGAGCAGAGCAGGGGAGGGAGGAGGGTATACTGATCAACCAGGGAGGCCAAGATCTTGAAATATATCCTTTTATGTTTTATATAGCCGTAGATGAGTTGTTTAGATTACAGAAACACAATAAGAGTGAACAGTGCAAGTAACACCTTTGCGTGTGCCTCGGCAATTCAGCAATGGCTGCTGCCTTCCCACACCAAGAAGTGCAGTAGGACAAGTGTGCTCTGGAGCAACAGTGCCTGAATTCCATAGCTGCACACATGACCACCTCCTGAGCCTATGCATCTGCTCCAGAGCACACCTGAAAATCTATTGCTGTGCCAAAATACATTCATGATAAGCAGCTGCTGGGTGAGCTTGTCTCTGCCGCTCCCCTGCCACCTCCTCGCCCTGAGCAGGAACGCACGTGTTACTCCGCCTGCCTTCCACTCCAGCAGCTATTTTATAAATTCTTCACTGTGCATTAGACTATTGGTTTATTTACTAGAAGTCAAGAATACATTTACAACATCACTCTCTATGAAGCATTCTTTAAGAGAGCTTCCATACTAATTAAGTTAAATGCGATAATGACACCCTGTTGATGGAACTGAAGCTAATGATAATGATGCCATACATTTAGTTGCAAGCACCTACTCAGTTAAATGAATGGCTCTATTGTTTTAACAGCACTAAGTCCCACAGCCTGGGAGACCACAGGAGAGAAAACAAAATACGTTACAATGCAGTTGCTTTGCAGGGCAATAAATAGGTTTGAAATGCACTCCTCTGGCTTAGATGAACACGTGTCCAATCAATTACTCTGTCCTGGTATAGAGAGATATGTACTAGTGGAAATATGGTGACTTCTAAAACTGGAATGATGAAAAATTGATGCCTTTTTAATCAAATGAGCACAAATTTGCTCTGTCCAGAATATATTTATTTGAACTACAATAAGTATTTGGAAAAAGTATTTCTTTCAAGAATGTCTGAAAATCAATAATACTCTCCAACCTTTGCTGATCACATATTAGACCTTTTTTCAGACTGTAAATGTGCACTTAGGACTGAGTGCAAAGCAATCTGAGTGAAATTGCAATTCTTCATTGATTTTACACCCCAAGACTTCCCTGCCTCTTTCTCCAAACAGTCTCCCACCAATACAGTACAGTTTTGCTGTAATTTACCCAGATTTGCCTTTTTGAAAGCATCTTCACCAAGGCATTAAAAGAAGAGGAGGTCTTTTTGGGTTTGGTCTGTTGGGGATTTTTCTTTCAAATTACAATGTATCTATAGTAATGTTGATCTGAACAAATGATAGGGTTGCTCTTTATATCTGCAACAGTCAGATGTGTCTCTCAGAACAGCTTTCTTCTTTGCTCTTTCTTCCATGATTAAAGAAATATTAAAAGCATTCATCTCCTCAAAAATATTTTTTTGGAGCGTAGAAGCTCACAGTTACACTTACATACACTATTATCCTCAGAAGGCAGGTACTGTAGTAGATACCCCACAGCTACACATTTCCCTTCCTCTTTTTCAGAAGGTCCGTTTCTGTGAGACAAGACCGTGCCACCCCCTGCAATCTATTGCTGAGTAGCTGCCTTAAGAGTACCCTTCTCAAAACATCACTGCCTGAGCAAACGTTCTCACCTATTTCTGTGGTGGGCAAAGTCCCAGGCTAAGCAGGGACAGCCCTGGTTCCTCAGCAGTGCTGTTCCCTCACACCTCCCCAGCTGGAGGCTGGCACTCTCGCCTAAGCCCAGCATCAGCAGAGACCACAGGGGAGGCAGAGCAGCTCAGCCCAGCAGCTGGACAGCTCCAGTCTTCCCTGGTCACTGTGGCTCCACCTGCTATCTCGATACAGACCATGCAAGCAAGTGAACTTGGCTAAATGCATGGACTAATAACCATCTCCAGTGGCACAAGGGGTCTAGAGGATGGATCAGCTACACGTGTTTGAGCCACAGGCTCTGCCATATTATTCTTTCTATCTGCTTCCTACCCCTCTCTATCTAAAAGCGCATCTTTGAGGGTAGCCTGCTCTTCTCATCACACATTTGATTTTGCAAGACTGACCAAATATCTTGCAAGTAATTAACAGACCTACTCATGGTTGCCTACATTTATATGCAATTAATTTCTGGCCTTAAGACAAACTATTCTTTATTGTTCATTCCTGTAAATTCTCATGCATGTCCTTAGAATGACATCCACAAATACTTTCATTAAAATCACCAAAACTATTCAGATGCATAAATTTAAAGCACATCCATATGTGACTGGAAGATTTTGGCCTGTTTCTGCTGACATTTCATGTCTATTGAACCCCTATGACTTGGCATATTTAGAAAACATCTGCTGTAGTTAACAGAGTCCATACTCCTATTTTTCCTGTCTTTCATTTTTATGTTCACCCTCAAAGACACGACAGCATCGAGTGTAAATAGCAGCAATATGCTGTGTATATGCAAAGCCTAATAGATTCCATCTCAGACTGATATATATGGGAAACTGAACCAATACATCTTTAAACCCATAAGATCTGCAGATGTCATCTATAGCCTTGTAAATTACAAACTTTTATTGTTTTATTTTTACAGTTGATGATTGTAAAATATGAAATTGGGCATTATCACTGTGTAATAGCAGCAGCTTTAGAAACATGGTGCTACAGAAGGGAGCATATATTAAAAGACAGAGTATTCAAGGGAGCCTTATAATGCAATTTTAAGCTCTACAGCTGAATGTATAATAAAATCGCAAAGCCAGATATGAAACAATGTTTGCTAATAAGAGAAAAGTGAAAACTTTATTAAATTCCTGGGACTTCAGAAACCAGCAAGGAAAAAACAGAAGCATGGAGGACATTTAATTAAGGATAAAGGCTGTTTGAGTCATGCTGGGGCATCTGGTCACCCTACATTAAACTGAACATGACAGTGAATAATAAAGTATGTAAGAATGACATAAAAATAACTGAAAGGCAGCTTTGCAAGCTGATACGAGCAAGGAAGTCTTGAGTTAAGGTCCCTGCTCCCTGCTTTAAATCAGCCTCCTGTGGCTGAAGCATGTTGCAGCCACCCTCCATGACAAGATCAGAGACACAAATGGCCAGAAAAGGCTTCCAAAAGATAATTTTGCAGAGACCAAATGAGACTGCACTGCTTTGTAGAGCTGTTGGAGCCCAGTACACTTCCCAGTAGCTTCTTCTGCTCCTAGCTTTCCAACATGGCAAGTGTGGCACACGTTGCCTTTCAGGCCCTGAGCTGTCTGGTGCCTGGTGTAGGATCCCACACCTTGTGTCTGATCACATCCCAGTGCGTGTGGTGGGAGACAACAGTGACTGTAATTTTAAAAGGCACTCTCTTCATGGTGTTTCCCATACTTTACTGCAGAGCTTTGACGCTTTTGTTACTACCTCTGTCTCCCAGTAACAAGCCCCAGAGGAGGCAGGGAGGGAGGATCACAGGATGCACAAACAGCACAAAGCATCAAAAAACACAAAACTCCCCCCTGGCTTTTACCCAACTTTTAGCATATGAATCAAGTGCTGAATCCCGTTATGAAGATTTTTGATCCCAGAAGTTGATGCCTACTAAACTCATGACAGGTCAAAGTCTCAAAGATGCTCTGTTCCTTAGAATGTTGTGGAAACAAGAGAA
Source organism: Atrichornis clamosus (assembly GCA_013400975.1). Taxonomy (NCBI): domain Eukaryota; kingdom Metazoa; phylum Chordata; class Aves; order Passeriformes; family Menuridae; genus Atrichornis; species Atrichornis clamosus. The sequence goes on from WBMZ01000284.1 coordinate 57,818, forward strand.
AGCCACATCTCATGTTTCCCAAGGGGCACACTGAGGTGGGAAGTTCACAGAGAAAAATGTTGCAGTCACCCCAACTCTGCAAACAGCTTCAGCCACTGTTTGTGCCTTATTGAGCACCAGAAAAACCCTCTACATGGCCCCAGTATGGATCCCAAATGGACATCTCTCCATCTGAACATCTCACAGTATTCTCCTGAGCAGATTTCATGTGTCCAAAGGGGGTGACCTTATACTGCCGCTTTAGGATAAAATTCAATTAAAAACTCTGCCAGTCATGAGAGGCCCACAGAGAGTCAAGCTTCATTAGTTGTCATGTTCTCAGCCCTATTGCTCTGCCAAACCAGACATATTTTTATTCTTCCAGTTTCTTTGGTACACATCTTAATTTTTGCTCTACACTAAAAACGTCACAACCCAAGGTTAGGCCCCCTCCCTCCAGCTCACCAAAAGAGGACCCCCCAGAAAGGCAATGAGCTTTTTCCAAATCTACTGAAAAATGGGTCGTAAATTATTTTGAGACACAGGGGGGCCCCACAGCTTTTCAGTTTGTACATGTTAAGGCTACAGCATCATCTTATTCAGAGCAAAACTGGGGATAAGAGCCTAAGTCATTCCAGAGATGCCAGTCATGCCAAGCTTCCTTTGGGTGGATTTGTATTTTTGCCTGGAATCAGGTACAAGAACAAAATATCATTTTATTGCTGGGCCAGGGAGGAATTACACCTCTTACTAGCCCCACCTTCATGGAAGAACTGGAATCAAAGAAGAAAAACAAAAAGCGGGAAAAATAAGTGTTGGTCTGTGCAATTCTAAGTTTGGTATTGGCTCACTTTCTAAGTAATACCTGTGGGAATTTGCTTTCCTTTTTTCAGAGTGTGGCTTGATCTTATGTTCTCTGCAACAGCACTCAGTCTCTTAGACATGCACTTTTCTCCAACATCTGGAGCAGTATGTGAAAAATTGGGTACTATGTGACCTTCTATCAAAACATTACCTCACATGTACAAATAGACCTTTTACAACAGCTCCTTCCTCTACTGCTCCCCCTGCCACCATCACTATTCTGTTCTGGAAGACTGGTCCTCAAACTTTTTTTTTTTCTTTTTTTAAATATGCCATGCACGTGGTAGACATGGTGAATTAAAAAAAAATAGCAGAATTTGAGTGAAGAGACAGAGGCAAGAGCATGAAGTGTTCTGAAGAGATAGGAGATCAAAAAAAGTGTAATTCCCATATCCCTTAAAGGTTTATTCATATATACAATGGCTCATCATATCTGGAATTACTTTTCATGGGAGCTCAGCATGTGTGAGTTTTTATCAGCTGGCTTCCAAAAGTGCATGCCTTCAGGAAGGACAGCCTGGAACAGGCAGGAGAGCTGGACACCCAGAACTGGCTGCTGCTGCTGGGAGCAGAAAGTCCAGCCTGGCTGGCAGCCAATTTACAGACACTCAAACTTGATGTTTAGAAAACAAACACACTTGAGAGAAAACGTACACACAGAAATGTACATACACACATAAACACACACATACAGATATATATATATATATCTATGTATCTATGGAATTAGGTATCCCTGGGACCGTGGGATGATCATGACAGACACTTGCATCCCAGTGCCCCGAGCTATCATTACACCAACCAGGATATTTTCCTTTTTCTTATGGGAGCTCTCTCTAGTCAAGGGTTCTCCAGCAGGGACAGTAAAAGGGAGATAGAGCTGATGGAGATGCAGGAAGTGTGCAGGAAGGGGTTTTTCCTCCCTCCTCTCTGGTTGCAGTGGTACTTCAGCTCAGATTGTGAGAGTCTGGTACAGCTGTCTCAAAATATACTTTCCAAGGCGTCCTCTAAATGAGAAGGTGAAATGGGAAAATAAAAAAATAGTAAGTATGGGAATGATTTCAAATATCTGCTATCTTTCCTCAAAAGCATCTCTCTTATTTCCTAGCCAGCTCATCCTCTTAGGGCCTCCTCCTTTGGGAAAAGCCATGCCTCATGAGATGCTGCATCCCAGGCACCATAAATACATTACCATTTTCAAGCTAGTCTCAGAGGGTTTAGGGAGGTCTGGCTCATGGTATTTTAATATCTCAGTTTGACAATATTGCCCAAAACCACAATGCTGATGTCAATATTTCACAAGTATTCATGAGAGAAATAAAAGCAAGAAACAATATATATGTTTTATCTTCAAAAACAGGAAAAGCTACCAGGAATATTGGAGTTCAAACAAGCATTGCAGACATCAAAATCTATGCTAAGACTTCCTAAATAGGTTGGGGTATAAGGAAAGGCCAGCATTAACATCACTTAGCATTAACTCTTCCTCTATATAACACCCAAACAGCATTTAAATATCGAGGAAAAAACTACTTACAACTGAACTGCAAGACATAAATGGTCTTACCCTGGAAGCAACACCTTCCCCCACTCTTTTTATCCTACATATCTGGACTTTTTTATTTTAGCCTGGAACCTTAGATTTGAAGTGTCTGTTTTAATCTCTACTCTTCTGCCCACCACCTCTTCTGCAGCTGCTCTCAACTACTCTGCCAGTTTGACTTCCCTGGCTTTGGTGTGGCTGCATCAGAGCACCTGGGGGGAATTTAATTTGGTTGTCAGTCCTCAAGAGCTGACCCACACTCCTGTAGCTGCGTTGGCTCTGCAGGACTGATGGGAATAAAAAGTAGGTAAGAACTTATTTTTGTGACTGAAGTCAGCAGATACAACTCTGCACAGAGGTAGCAGATGTGTCGAGTAAGAGCATTTTTAAATGGTGACTTCTCAAAGTGGGATTTTACTGTAAGTTATATAGCACACCAGTTTTGTGATCTCTCAGCCCTGAGACTGTCCCTGTAATATTAATTGTATACTTTCCAAAGTGCTACCCTAAACATTTTTCTCAGTGCTAGCAGGAGTAGTAAGAAATGACCAGTACCTTCCAATAAATATAAATTTCCTCTTACTTCTGAGGTAATCTAATCCATACAGATGCATTTCAAGGTCTGTCAAAGTTATTCAGGCTCATTCCACAGCAGCCCAAACACTCTCTGCCTTGGAATTTTACCAAGATGTACTATGGAAAGAAATCCAAGAGTAGGTGAATTAGCAATGTGAGCTATTGCTGGATAAAACTGCTATGTTTATTAGGCAAATAAACCAACAAATGAAAATCACAAAGAAGATGCCAAACATAAAAATGACATTCCTGTCACTGTGAGAAACACTGAGAATTGCTCAACTGGAATAAAGCATAAGATTTAGCAAACTGTTCTTGCAGATGTGGTTATAAGTTTTAGCAGCAATAGGTTTTACAGCTATTAGGGCTTAGAACCAAAAGCACTGATGAAGCTCTATGGCCAACATTATACAGGGGAGAGCTAAATAAAAGTCATTGTAGCAGAACTCTACGGCATACAAATATCTAAGTGTGAATAACACGATGCCAACTCACGCTGGTCCTTTTGTCTGCCTATGCTAACAGTGTGGGTGTCAGCAGATGCTACCCCAAATACACCATTAATTTTGCAACCCAGGAAACCCAACCACATGACAAGGGGCTTAGAAACTTGAACAAGCTGATGCCAATGCACAGGCAGGCCCCCTCTGGTGTGCAGAGAATGGTGCTTAATCTTTTCCTATTAGGATTCTATCCTTCAGCTTGTAACATCTAACCCCAGGGGTCTGTGAGGCTCAGTACTGCAATGCAAAGCCTTGCATAAAAGCTGAACATCACTGCCCCCAACACACAAGCCCCCCCTGGGTACAATGCTCCCATGCTTTCAGGACCAACTCCCTAACCCTAACATGGATCTCCCCACCAGTCCCAGCAGCAGAGCACCAGCAGGCCTGCCCTATTCCTCAGCTGGGAAGCTGCCTTGGGCCTCTCACCCTCTGCCCCTGCCCCATCCCTTAACTCCCCATGCCAGGGGCAGGCACTGGCTGCCTGTGGATGGCAGAAGAGCAGCCACATCTGTCATGGTTCAACCTAAGACAGCAACTAAGCCCCCCACAGCTGCTCACTCACTCCCCTCACAGTGAGATGGGGAAGAGAATGAGAAGAGTATGAGAGAAAATTCATGGGTTAAGATAAAATTTCACAGGGTAGAAATTCTGGGAGGTGGCAGGATGAAGGATGCTTCTGCTGGAGGCATCCCAGCTCCCCATTGCCCTGTGGCACAGAGCAATGAGAGCTACCAAGGAAAAACATGTTCCATAGAGGATCAGAACACTGCTGGAGGTTAGGGACCTGCACAGATACGTCAGTGAGTGCACGTGTGGCCCCAAGGCCCTGCCCTCACCACAGACAGCTCCCCTTGAGATCACAAATAGGTAGGAAAAAGGCCCAGTAATCCCCATGCATTCACCTCTTTTGTCTAACAGAACAATGCAGAGCAGCTGGCTCTTATTTACTCCTATGATAAATAATTTGATAAATAAGCCCTGTCTTTACTCAGGTGGCTTTCAAATCACATGGCTGGCCTAGGCTAGTCCCAGAAATGGAGAAACCTCCCCAGCCTTTTCAGGGAACATCAAAAAAAGAAAGGGAAAAAAAAGAAAGTGAGTCTTAGCAAGCACTAAGGTAGAGTTTAAAATCCTGGCCATACTGCCTCACCTCAGACTGTAGACCTGGATTACAAGTAAATTTTATTTTCCTGTAATAAAACATTCCTCTTTACAACAGGAACATCAAGCTGACATTTGCAATACACCATTTGACTGGAATTACACCAAGAGTGAATGCTGCAAAGTGACTGCATCACTGCACACGGCTGACAGTAATTATTAATAGGACTGCTCTTCCTTTGATAGGCATGCATTACAGGTGGCTGAATAATGGAAACATTTGTGAACAATTGTTTGGTGGCAGAAAGAAAACCTTCTGCCAAAATTTTAATGCTTAAACACAATGCAATTAACCAGCTCCAAAGCCCTGCTCCTGCAAAAGCATGATCGCTTTCATGACACCTGCTGAGCTCTGCAGGAACTCATACAGGAGATGTGTTTAGAGGGTCAAGAGTGGATGAGGCAGAGTCTGTTAGACTCCCAAATCATCCTTCCTCAGCCACACAAGTTATTGGGGAATTATTTTCACATGGATTCAATCAGAGCCATCTATTCCTAGAGCAATAAGCAAAGAGGGGTGAATGGAGTCCTGACCTAGCAGGAATCTCTGCAGCCATATAACCACCCCATATAATGCTGGAACCCACAGTATATCTGCTGATAAAAAGAGGAGGGAGAAGTCTCTTTAGTTCTTCCAGTAAATCTGAATCAGGGTTAAGTCTGTAATAGCAAAGAGATTCACAGACTAAATCAGAGAGGATCTCTAAATCCAGGAACTGAATTAAAATGTCAGCATAAAACAAACAGTAATGCCCATGTTTTCATCCCAAAATCAGAAAACCAGATTTTGGCTTGCCAAGGGAGGCAAGGGAATTACCCTTTGTTGCAAAGTATTTACGAGAAGATCTCTGGAGGGCAAGAAGAAGAATCATGCTTCATTAAAAGAAATGCTAAAAAAAAAATACAATGACAATATAACAGAGCAAACTTCAAACCCATTATCCTCAATCAACCAGGGACATCCACACGTAGTCCATGTTGGGCTCAAAGAGCAACACATCACATGCAAGTGTTTGTGCTGTCAGTGCTCGTACACTTTGTTTAATCTCAGGCAGTTGATGCTGCTCCTCACCCGAGGTATATGCTGAGCCCATGCCTGGCTGCATCCTGTGCCAATCGTGACCCCAGCCTGGGAACCACCCTTCTCAGCCTGACCTCAGACCTACCTCCATGCTATGGGCTCGCCTTGTGGTCTAAGCTCTTGGCCAACCCGTGACTCTCCGTGCTTAGGTACCACGGGATGCAGCTCTGGCTGGTGAGGCTCTGCCCCTGCCTCACTGTCCTTCACTGGACAGCACTGCTCTTGCTGCTCCCTGACAGGCAGGGCACCAGCACTCTCCACCTTCCTCCTTACAACCTCTCCATGAAAAGCACCTGTCCCAAGTTCCAATACCTCTAATCTATTTTTATAACTTCATTTTTAGAAAATGAATTCCACCAGTTTTTACTAAAAAGCCTTCAAGCATTTCCACTTAATGTTTTAAAGAGAGAGAAATGAGTAAATGCAGTTGGCTCTCTGTAGAAACAAATAATCAAGGAGCCTGAACTGTAAATTGTCCAAAACCAGAATATATCCTTCAGCCAGGCTTGTAATTGATGCCAGCTATTCAAGGCAACAAATAGCAAAGGTTTACCACTTTTCTCTCACACTAAGATTTTGGCATTTCAGATCTATATGGGCTTTATGATCTTAAAGACTAAGTGCTATCTGGCATTGACTGATAGGGCAGCAGTTACTGCAGGGTTTTGCTAATCCACTAATATAAGAAAAAAAGAAAAATCACAAGCATGGCTTGTAACAGGAGTCCCACCAGTCCAGCTGAGTGAAGCCCACACAGGGACCTGCCTACTGAGGGCTTTTAAATCATGTCATCCTCTGGGGAGTGACTCCAGGACTAGGCTCACTTCCTCGACTTCAGGTGGGGAATACCAGCTGTCCCCAGCATGTGTGAGCACTTGGATTGAGAAAAACACTCGTCACAAACAAACAGCCTCAGACAACTCCTCAAGTACAACTTCAACTCGGTGTCAATTAAGGGAGAGGGAGCAGCTGGTGCCACGTTCAGCATCAACACCTGCCCAAAATGATGTGGAGGCAGAAACCAGCATGGGCCCTGTGGGAAGGAGAGGTAGCAGGGAGAACTTGAGGAGCACGTTGGGAGGTCATTACCTAAAACTGAAGTCACTGCAGATCTCTTCACTGGACAGCACTGCTGGAAAAATTTTGGTCACAAAGTGTAGTCAGGGGTCAGTAAATATGTCAAAGTGCTGAAACCCCCAGGGCTTCAGGCAAGCCCCTCACAGACCTACAGAGAAAGGGAGACAAAGCTGTTGCACCTCTGTGTTGTTGCTAATGAGTGATATAAATGTAGAAATATACACATAAGGACATAGCCAAAGCCTGCTGTAGGATCCCCGAATGTTGCCATGCCAAATCTTTCATTACAGCAAAATTTCCAGCTGCCTCACTTGAAAATGAATTGTTTCTTTTCACTAAGGCAAATCTGTCACATGCCAACGTAAAAAAAAAAAAAACCAAAAAAAAACCCAAATAAAATCTGCTGCCTCTCATTAGATCAAAGGTTGGCAGCAGATATAAACCACCACACAAAATGACATTTACTCAGAAGAGCAATTGACTACAGAGCCATTTGTCACTTTTAATAATACTACAGTTGTAAAATGATGATAATGGAAATCAAGTTACCCTAATGGTAATAAAATATTTGTAAACGAAACTTATTCATTTTGACTATAAAAAAGACATTGAAATAATTCAACTGCAAAGAATAAAATCGAAATGGATCTGTAATTACATAGATTTTCAGCATCTTCTTCTTTATGAAAATAACTAACTGCTGATGACTCCCACATTTCTGGCACCTTACTCTGCAAAACAAAAGATTAGAAAAATGTACCAGAGGTACAGAAAAGGGGCCTGCAGCAACATTTCAGAAGTGATGCATACATTTCTTCCCATTTCTCCTTCTTATTAGTAGCATGCCAAAAGTCATATCTCATTAACCAAGTGAGCCTGTATGCCAGTAAAACTTCACTGAGTCAAGAGAAGGGATAGAGCACGATTAATGAAGTCACTGGATCTCAAAATCCTTCTCATTACCATCAAGGAAAACACTGGAGGATTTTTGGTGACTTTGATAAACAAGCATGCTGTCAAAATGCAGGTTGTTGTGACCTGATAAGGCTTTTTTATCCCTGATGACCTGTCTTCACAGGTTTGGTGAATTCAAGGTAAGGGATGCAGGAAATTCATCATTTTTCTCTAACCTTTCAAGTTTCTTTGAATTCTGTTTTGACCCAATTTCTAATGATTTCCCTGGAACATTCTGCCTTGAACAAGTTCCTGGGCTGTCAGCTGTAAAACATGCCAGTCCCAAAGGAAAGAGGGCAGGGATCTGAAGAGCACCATAGCAGCCTGATGCATTCCAGGATTCTTTTTGCTGCTGTTTCAGATTTTATTTTATTTTAGAGCCATGTGATCTTCTTAATTACATCTAGATTCTAGGAGAGCCAAATCTTTTTAATCTCACAGTATGCCAGTGCATCTCACAATTTTGAACATGCCTTCCATTCAGGTTGAATCTAAACTGCGCCAAAATCAATGGGACTGGTACTACACCTCAGGGGCATTGCTTCCTCAGACCCATTACATATGATAAACAAGAATAGATTTTGAAACGGCATGACCTGACTGATTGCACAGGAAAATTTTCAGTTTTGGAAATAACTTTGTCTGCAGGGACTTGTTTGTCCTGTGTCAGAAACTCACAGAGAAAACCTAGACCTTAGGGAAAATGGCAAGAAACCAAAAATTGAAGCCAATACATAAAGGCATGACAAAACTCTTGCCAGCAAGGTTTTTATAGCTGCATTTAAAAACATTCCCCACTCTTTGTTGTGTTTTGGGGTTTTTTTAATTAAAAAGACTGTGATCAGCTCTATACTGCCAATGCTCCTACCACTGAGGAGGGAATCCAGAACAGCAGGTTCTGAGGACTTCGGGGGACTCCACAAGGTCTGCAAGTGCACCATATTTTTTGAAGAAAAACTCTAAAACCAAACAATCTGTAACTGTATTGATTAAAACCATATCAGTAACCTAAATAACTAATGTTAATGTTGAAGTAGTCAGGAAGGATGCTCAGCATAAAAGAACAAGTTCCAATCCTGCAACAGAACGAGACTTCAGAAAGCAAATATTTTATCTTCTATGTTGTTATTTATGGAATTACAGGGGTTTTGCTTCAATACCATCTCTATATTTCTAGTAATCATGTATGTATGTTTGTATATAAAGTTTATCACATGGGTCACATGCTTTGAACACAAGCAAGCTCAAGTTCACTATCCTAGGACAGGTTTCTTGTGTGGATCTTAGCAGAGCATGCAGGGTACTCTTGTGCTGCAGTCAGAAACATAATTTCATGTGGGCAAGTTGGAATCAGCTTTAATCCAAAGAACCTGCATGAAAATAGACACCAGTAAAGCCACAGTCTCAGCTGGGGTTTTGCACAGTTGAGCCAGACTGATGGCCTTTGCTGCCTGCATCACTGGACCAGGAATTCTGCAGGTGATTGCTCTTCCTGTGATCCTCACTAGGCCAAGAACACTTATCAGACAAGACAGAGTATGCTTGAAAATTAAGAGGTCTGAGGTTTTCATTCAAACCCAAGCGGCACCACATACAAAACAAAAAAAAATTCCTCTCAATGCTGAACTCTCTGGTGAAAACCCCATGAATGTGCTGTGGTCTGTACCTGTATTCAGTGTCACTGCACCTCCACCTCCCTCTTGTAAAGGAAATCTATATCACCATGGTTCTCCCTTTCACCTCTCTCGGGATGGACCATGCCATCCGTGCAGAGACTGACTTGCGCAAGCCCAGCAGGGCTCATTAACCTATGCTTAACACCATGCTTATGAGGACCAGATCCAGCCCTGGAAATGGCATTCCCACTCTCCAAAGGCATGGAAGAGATTTCAGAAAACCTTGCCTGATTGGAGCTGCTCCAGGGAAAGCTCGCCCAAGTGTCTATTGGTTAAGTGCTGAACTAGAACAGGAATGATTTGGGAGCAAAGTGCAGTGGTAACCCTCTAGCTTCCTTTGGAGGCAGTTCATGCCCAGCCAGGCAAATCACATCTGGCTCCAGTCTGGTGCCTGCCAACCATCTTGGGTGACTCTGTGCAATGGTTCACAGGACTATGGGAAATCCCTGCTGTGCCACAGTATGGCAAACAGAGCCAGCTGGGGTGCAGCTGTGGCCAACTTAGATGTCTTTAATCCTAAGGGTAGGCAGGCCCATTGAGGAAGCATTTAGATGCTATGCTGGCACACAGCCCTCAAAAACACAGCTCTCTGCAGGTGCCAGCACCACACCAACATCTGCCAGCTGTGGGAGGCAGGACAGAGTAGCCAGCCAAGCATGATATGTGACTCAATTAAACGTTGTTTTACCAATTACAACTTACTGGTTGTATACTTTCTTAAAATATCATCATGCAACATCTAAAAGACATGCGACTGTATTTGACTTTGGTTGTTTTGGGGTTATTTCTTTTCCTCTACGACTGAAGATAATCATAGTAATCTCTAGAGTGAAAATAATGATATGCCAGCTCATTCAACTCATACCCAATTCACTTCTAAAAACTAAATTCCTTCATTTTAATGAAATAAAAAAATCACATGCTCTGGAATAAAACCTAAGTGAATTTTCAAGATATACACAAATGCACAATCCACCCAAACAATAATACCCAAATCTAACATATAATCAGTCTCTCGGAAGCACCAATGTGATTTCACACCCTGTTTAATTTCCTTGTGCAAAACCTGGTATGTATTTATGTCCGCAAAGCTTCTAAGTGTCCCAAATGTCAGGGCAAATTTGATCAATAATATGCTGAACATCATTTTCAGTCTTTGAGAAAACAGTGCGTGAATCCAAGATCCTGAGACTCATCAAATGTAATGGGTGCCAATGCAGTTATTCAGCTCTGACCACTCATTGTAGCTTGATGAACATGCTCAATTTTAGTCCAAATCATTACTTTGACATAGAAAGAAAAAATAACTGCTGTCACTAATAGTAGGAGAAGAAACAAAATATCATTGCACAAGTCTAGTAGATCCTGATTTTGTCATGGGACTGACTGAAGCGATGAAGCTCAGATGGATAAATGTGGGCTACAGCCCAGCACTCCTCAGCCTGCTGGCCCTCACCATGCACACATTCCTGCCAGGGCCACCCTAGGCTGATGGAAAGACACCGATTAATTTCAGAGGCATTGGCTCAGTCACTGCATTTCCCAGAGCTGATGTGGGAGGCCCACTGAATCAGAACATGCCAGAGAAGTGTCTGGCAAACACCAAGAAATAAAATATCTGCAGTCCAGAACTAAATTATGGGCTGAGAGATTAATTATGAAAAATGCATTTTTTAAGATGATACATATGTTCTTATATATATATGTATATATCAGACACGTAACACTGCTATAAACTCACCTCAAGCCTGCTGTCAATGTCTTAGGATGAAGGACAACTACAACATGTGGTTTGTTTTCTGCTTCTAAGAGCCAGAGGACCTAATGTTCCATGTTCATCAGTTTGCCTCTTTCCAGTCCTTAAAATAACATGCATGTAAAAGAGGAGACTGAATGAAGTGCTTCACAGAGCCTTGTTTCCAACTATAACCTAAATGACTTTTGCACATGACTGGAATAATTTGCTGTTTATTTAACTTTGCAAGTGTTTTGGAAGACCTCTTGTAACACCAGCTATTTTTCTCTGCTTGGCTGCTGCTTTCGCTACCTCAAGCAGTTACCCTCTGTACAGTCACAAAATGGGATGTGGTCTTCTGGACTTTATGGCCATTGAGGGTTGTCAATAGACAACTTCAGGACAGACTCCTCAGCCTGCAAAATCTCCCTCCATCAGCCCAGCACTATCAATGGCCAGTGGGGCTTGCTCAAAGCATCTCTCGTACAGTGCCCAGAGAGCCCAGTGCCACTGAAAGGTGTGAAAGCTTTCACTGCTGCCCTGACAGTGGGCTGAATGCACCAAAGAGCAGCACCACCTGAGCAGTCTGCGGAATATGAACACGGGCTCAGAGGTTATGGCTTTTTCCTTCTCTGTAAGCTGGACTCTGAGACTTATCACACCCCTGCCTGTGGTGCCCAAGGAGAGTGTGCTTTAAATTACACTCTTGGTAACCATGGTGAAATGAGTGGTCCCATTTCTTACGAATAAAGACTTTCCCAAATATCTTCTAAAGTGACTGCCCATGAGTAAAAACTTGGTTTTGACTTCCTTTTGTCCCTGCTTTTAGCTCTGATGCACACGAAAGACACATCAAAATTTTTTCCATGTTGAAAAAATCCCTGTATTACTCATAGGGTCATGACGTATAAACCTGAAATCAGTTCAAGGAGGCCAGTCCATACAAAGCATTCACATATTCTTGGCTAAAACAGCTGGGTCTTTTTCCCAGAGAATGGCCATTCTCAGGCATCTCGATTTTTCTGAATATCTTAGTGTTCATTATAACTCTCAAATTTAGGGTTTGCTCTTGACTCGCAATTTCCATGCACAGATCAAGTAGTCAGCTCTAACAGCTTCACCACCAATCTCTTACAGACACTCAGTGATTCCCTTTTAATTCTCCCTCATTTGCCCAATTAGCATTCTGTTAATTAAACACAGAAAGTGCCTTTACTTTCTTCAGAAAAACACACTCCTGCTTAACTAACTCTTGATTTATATATGTACCTCTGCAGGCTGTTTCAATGAGATTAGAGTTTGCACACGGTTTTTGTTCTTGGTTTGTAGACATTATTCTGAGGAAATCTTGCCGTATAACATCAGACTTGCTGTCTGGCATTTATACTGAAGTTTTGCCTAGCATAGTTTGACTGCTGAGATAATTAATAGTCTTTAGTAACCATGATTCCCTGCCTGTGAACTTCAAAGACAGCAGCAGTTTAATATTCTTTCTTTGACTTTAAATACCAGACAGTTAATACAACATTACATGATTTGGAAGTGAGGGACTATACAGGAACTACTAATTGAAGTTGGCTAGAGGGCTCCACCAAATCTGCCTTGAGTCAAGCTGTGTATGGGGAAAGGATTATATGATTTTTTTCTAATTTTCTCTCCATTTCCATCTGAACTCTGTCAAATTCAAATTATTGAATTATCCAGCTTACATTTTAACACATTACTGTGTGCCTGTCCCAGAACCACCCAGTGCTTAGTGACTTCCAGCTGAGGGCTCTGCCTTCCACCAGGCTTACACAGCTCCGTTCTCACCTCCTGCACAGCCTGAGGCAACGTCAGGACTTGTGCCTGTGTGCCAGTACAAAAGCTTTTCAAGTCTCTTCACAGGTCTTCAAACACCCTGAGAAATATCTCCACATATTTGCTTTCTGTTCTCCTGCCCCTTCATTTCTATACCACATATTTAATAAGTACAAACCAGATGTTACATAATAACATGAGACACAGCAATTAGAGCACTTCTCTATAGCTTCATAGATGTGGCTACAACTTTTTGCTCTGCTCTTGTGCCAAAATTTGCTGCTGTTCCATACAGATGCACATGACTTTCTCCTCCTCCAAGGCCAGCTGTCAAAAAATACATTCGTGTTGCCCAGGTTGTGGCATAGCGTGATGGAGGAGACTGTGCAGTTCCCAGAGTGTCCTGTGGGTCCAGCTCTGTGTGTACCAGGTAACTATTGCAGGACCAGAGCCTGGAGCCTCCTGCACTCCTTGGAAAATACCTCCTCATCTGCAATTTCAGTGCTTAATGCACCACTAATTATAAAAGCCTGGTGCATCTGGAGACCACACCACTGCACCAGTGAGATGCTGAAGGGTCTTCTATGGGTAAGCACAATATGGCACACTGGGTGTGTGTAAATAAATACTAATGAATCCAAACAGTAAAACATTACATGACTTTCCCCAAAAGCAAATACATAATTTTACCCTTTCTGTCAAGGCCCCTGATGTGACCTTCAGAATAGCATGAACCCTAGGTCACAAGAAGTAAAAGATATTCTCATTTTGTAGACCAACTTTGCCATGTTTAAAAAAACTCAGAATTAAAGCCATTATTTTCTCCTACATCCCATTGCTGCTCCTTGACTGCAGGCTGTACCATCTCCACATTCTCATTGTTTCAAACCCTTCACTTGGTTTTGGGTGAGCAACCCAGACAAGAACACAAAACACTAATACACTCGATCTGCAGGTGAAAATATTAAACAATTTGCTAGAAGAAGATGCACACCGTGTTCACAGGAGAAAGGTGGGGAGTTAGGTACCTAGATTGCTAGACTACAGCACAATCCATTGAGTTGACTGTTGAGTGAGTAAGAGGGGGGTATCTTACAGCAGAACTCCCAGGCAAAATGCTGTCTGACTTACAGAAGGTGGATGTCTATGCCTCTGTGATATCTGAACCGAGTTAAGATCAGCAGCCCTTCTTGCCCACTAGTAAGACTTGAACACAATCCATTTGACTTTTCATCAGGAGCTATAAAGCCAAGATATTACATGAGAGATTTCATGGCAGTGTTTCTTCCAAGGCTGGGCACAACATTGCAGTAGCTTGACTAATCCACTTTCTACTCATTGCCTCAGTCAGACCCAGGATATAGATAAAGCCACGGAACTGCCACTCCATCCCTCAGCTCCCTGAAAGACAGGGCAACAGCACTGCTTAGCCTTTGCTGAGCTCTGAGCAGCACAACCTGGGCTTCCTTCGTTCTAAAGTTCTGAGGATTTCTAGAGTAAGGAAAAGTCCCTTTTCAAAAAACAAAGAACAGAACAAAAGGCTCACAGCAACAAAACAAACCAACCCCCTAACCCCCTCCAATAAATAAGAGAATGTGGCTAAGGATGTATAAGGTTAATTAATTAGCATATAGTTATCCAGCAGTCCATACTGTATAAAACTCTCTATACACACATCTGATGAAACCATTAGTCACCAGAAAAGGCCAAGAAGCCTTTGGCAAGAAACTCTCAATGTAGGTAAAGGAGTCTTAACATAAAATCATGTGTATATAAAGGCCTTAGACTCTGACTCGCTTTTCATTCAGCAGCCACAAAGACTACAGCACTTGTAGAGCTGTCCCACAACTATTCTCCTGATCTGTGTACATTTATACTTCAAACACAAGAATTTATCCAAAGCTTACATTTATCTAATCAGCGGTTTATAAGGCATTCCATCCAACTAAAGAACAGGAATAGCACTACATAACTGTTTTTGTTAGAGCCTGGCCAGAGGCCAG
>WBMZ01000287.1:0-34008 GCA_013400975.1 Atrichornis clamosus
CCCGGCGGCCCCCGCGCGCCGCCGCCGCCCCGATCACGTGACGCGCGGGGAACACGTGACCCCCGGCGGAGCGCGCGTAGGGGGCGTGACCTGAGCCCCGGCCCCGCCTCCCTCGTGCGGCGGCGGGAGTCACGTGGGCAGCGCGCGCGGGGCGCTCCCGCGGGTGTGGCGCCCCCTGGCGGCCGGCGGGACACGGGGAACCCCCGGGACCATCCCGGACAGGAGAGGGAAAGCTGGGAGAGCTGGGGTTGTTCAGCTTGGAAAAGAGCTTCGGGGTGTCCTAACTGTGGCCGTCCAGTGCCTGAAAGATGGAGAGGGACTTGGGACCAGGGATGGACAGGACAAGGGGGGATGGCTTCCCACTGCCAGAGGGCAGGGTTAGATGGGATATTGGGAAGAAATTGTTCCCTGTGAGGGTGGTGGGGTCCTGGCACAGTTTGCCCGGAGAAGCTGTGGCTGCCCCATCCCTGGAAGTGTCCAAGGCCAGGTTGGACAGGGCTTGGAGCAGCCTGGGATAGTGAGAGGTGTCCCTGCCCATGGAAGGAGGTGGCACTGGATGGGATTTAAAGTCCCTTCCAACCCAATCCATCCAGGGACTCTGCTATTCTGGTGTCGTGTTTTGCATCACACCTGTCTGGGTGAGCAGAGGAGGCTGTGAAGATGCACCTCAGACACAACCCCTTGTCCCCGTGGCTGTTACAGGACAAACACCATTTCACAAAGCAAATGAAGCCCGTGGGGTTGAGGTACCGTGAATTCTTTATAAACCAAATCCATTTGCTACAGAACATCCTGTTTATTAAGGACTCCTCCCTAAGAAATCAGTGCACTGATCCATGGAGACTCTGTAATGCACTTGCATCCACCCAGAACCAGTTTCTGACTGGCAGATGCTTGGGTTAACAAAGCCCTGGACTCTATCAGGATGTCTCTCCCTTCTGCTCTCCCCTCTGTTCCCAGTGTTTCTCCTTGAAAGGTGATGCCTTTTCCCGAGGCTGTTTTCCAGCCAACCTGCATCAATTGCTCCCCTTCAATGAGCAGTGGCAGCTTTGCCTGGAATGGGAGGGATTAAACAGTGCAGTTCCTGGAACAATTCCTAGTTTTTATAAAATTCCTAATCCAGTAGAAAATCAGGAAGTGATCCTGAAGGGAGATGAAGCAGGGTAAGGCTCTGGCCAGGCAGGGGACTTAACTCTGTAAAATAAGAACATTTAGAGACAAAGTAACCAAAAAAGGCAAGTAAAAAAACTCCAATATAAATATTGTATTTGAAATGAAACTTTTTCAAACAAATGATCTGGATACAGAGTGACTTCTGCTTGGGAAACTTCCTGGGGAGCCTTCCTGTCTCTGTGTGAGGCAATGCAAGGGCAACTCCAGATGAAACCACCTGCACACAACCACCACAAATATTTGATATATTTGCAGTAAGCATCAACTTAGCAACTACTGTTTAATAATTTATTAACTTTCCCATTAAATGGTACATTCACTCAACAAGACTTAAACAACTTTCTGGTAGTTTTATTTACAGTCTGCAGTGTGTTCTGTAAAACACAGGAGTGGTCACAGACAGACACACAACATAGGTATTTTCAAACATTTAAATAAGTACAGTTTATTCCAAAGTAATTCTACACACTACTTTTTCCATAAAAATATAAAAAATAGTTTAGTTACTGTATTTTACCTAAACCAAGATACTTGAGAATTCTTCCACGAGTGATGCCCCCTCCCCAAAAAGGGCACTGCAACAATAAGAAATTTAGGAGACTGTATCACCAAATAAAGTACTAATGTCAACTGCCTCAATCCACCAGAAAAACAGACAAGTCCCAACCTGCAGTGAGCAATCCCTGTTCTGCCGAGTGTTTGGATTTGCTTTTGTTAGTTTTGTGGGGGTTTTGCACTCCCTTGCTTGTCCCAGGGCAGTTCCCACAGAGATGTTCACACTGTCACAAAGAACGGATTTCTGCAGACTGGAACTCACCAAGTGCCCAACAACACGGCCTGGCAATCCTGCATTACACACATTCCTTGGAAAACACATCCAAAGGGAAACACTTGCCTTTGAGACCTTTATTCAAGGAGTCCTCTTTTCTTACTGAGCATGTGGTGGAAACAGTGCCCAGTTCAGTCTGGATTTCTCTGGTTTTACTGACCACATTCTGGATGGGAAGCTGATGGAGCTCTAAAAACACCCACTCGAGCCCTTGTCTCACTGGGATACACTGAATTTACAAAAAAAAGGCACAAAGATGAAACTCCTAAAGCAGCATCAGCCCTAATTCACTGAGCTGCTGCTCTCCAACACCAACACTCTGTGTCTCAGAAAACACTTCAAATACAGGGCCAAGGACACAGGGGAGTGAAAAGCCCAGAGCCTCTGGGCAGGACAAGCACTACATTGATCAGTAACAAATCAACACTGTTCAATTTGATGGTGCAGTTAAGACTCGACCTGGAAGCATCAGGAAAAGCCATTGGAACACAAGCTCAGCAGCACAGAATCCATTTGTCACCAGCGAGAGGGAAGGCTCTGTGTGTGACATGTTGTGCATTCAGGTTCAACAATGCCACAGCTCCACAGCAGCACTGAAAAACTTCTGCTTTTAACAGTTTAGAGGATTTTCTCAATGGAAGTGAAGCTGTCATGAACAGAGGAATAGCACATGATGCACAGCATAATCTGCAATAAAAAGCCTTTGCTTTCCAGCATGTAAACATCCAGGTTACTGGACCTTAGCTCATATAAACAAATCTGATGATAGACTTTTTTTTTTTTGAACTAAAAAAGTAAAATCTTCCATAAAAGGATAAACCACAAAAATACTCTCTCAGTAAGTCTCACGTGCCATTTAACACCTCCCATGTCCTACGAACAACTATGCAAAACACTTAGAAAGTTTGAGCAGTAGAAATGCTGCCCACTGAACGGTTTGGCAGCCGTGTGCTCCAGACCCCCTGGAGCACGCCGTCACTCCCTCCACACCAGTCCTGCAGGTCCCCAGCTATTTCTTCTTCTTCTTCTTCGGGGGCTCCTCCTCAGAGCTGCTGTCTGTGCTGCTGCTGCTGCTGCTGGAGGAACTGGAATCCGAGTCGAAGTCGGAAGAGGAGGAAGAGCTGCTGGAGGACGGGGAGGAGGAGGAGGAGGAGGAGCTGGACTCGCTGTCACTGTCCTCGTCGGAAGAGGAGGTAGAAGAGTCCTCGCTGTCAGAGGAGGAGTCGCTGGCTGAGCTGTCACTGCTGCTGCTGCTGGAACTGGTCACACTTTTGGACCTGAAAGGAAACAAAGAGCTGAGCACAGCCCTGCCAGAGCCATCACACCGTGTTCTCTCTGCTTTGTTGCAATAATCCAAAGATCAATTATTTGCCTTGAAAATTTCCAGGCCTCACCATCTAAGACTAATTTTTGTGCCCTCCCCTCCCTTTTCCAATGGATTTTGGCCATTTGAGCAATGGGAGAGTGACCCCAGGGACATGACATAATCCAGCAGGACTGCAGAGAGAGGGAAAGTGGGAAAGTTGGCCAGGATCCTGTTCCTAGCCATGACCAGGGTCTTTACTGACCTGAATGTCCTGTACTACCCAAGCCTTGGGGAAAATGAACCAAGCTCAGTTCCCAGCTCACCACTGCAATACAGAATGAAATTCTGGCACTGCAAGAGTCAGGGGAGGTTTCATCAGTGATTTTGCCAAGGTCAGAACTGTTCCCAACAAAAACCGTTCTTGGATTACTCCTGGCAAAAGAACCCAAATTACCTGCCACTACAGGATGCTTGTGTTTTCCAGGTGGAGGAGAAGGGGTGGAAACAATCCAAGATTAAGACAGAATGATGAACACAGCAAAGAGGATTTCTGTATGCTCTGCATATTTTTTTTCATGTTCAGCCCTTACTGGAGCTGTTGTTCTCAAGATCAGCATCTCTGATTAAGTGAGGTGATGTGAATTCCAAGAAAGTACAATTCAACTTCTCCCACAGATCTTTCCATACAGTACAAAATGATTCACTTCCCTTCTCACCAAAGTCAACCAAAGAGCCTCCAAAAATGTAAATTATGATAATACAGAATCTTGTTTCCATTAGAAACTGACCATAATTTTTATCAGAGGGTTTGGTTAAATACAACAACTCAGGAAGTGCCTGTGTGAAGGTTATTAAAGAGTGTGATGTTTTTTCATCAGATCAGCCATGTCAGTTGACAAATGTGGCTGTGGATTAGGCCACAAAGCACTGAAGTTTTTATAACATATCTGTAATCTGCTATCTGTGTGTGCAGACACAACAACTGTTCTGTACAGATAAATCCATAAGGGCTGGTTAAACACTGGCTCATTGCTTGGGAAAAACCAGCACTAAGATGAGGAAAACAAAACAAAACAAAAAGTGGGAGTAGTAGTTTCAATCAGAGCAGTTCCATGAGATGTGCAGGACATGGGCAGGAATCAGAGGATCCCTGAGTGGTATCTCTGAACTTTTCCTGACCACCTTTCACAGAATTCATGACAGCATCCATGGACACCCAGTGTTTAGGTTACATTCCAAAACTCACTCACAGAAACAAGGATTTTGCACTTGAAGCTGCCTCTCCCAGAGGAAAGCAACAGCTGGGGCTGGGAGAGGAGGCAGGCAGCTACTTGTTCTCAGGTGAGGCAACACGTGGTGCTGCCAGGAGGATGGAGATGGAGCGGGTAGAATTCCAACACAAAATGCAGTTAGGTAATATGACAGTGCAGAGGCTGTAGGTTGGTAAATCTAAGATTTGGGGCTCTGCCACACCTCTGTGAAAGCACGGAATTTCTCCAGCAGGTAACATTCATCCTCAGGACAAGCTTCCTAGAGTTAATCCAGGTAACATTCGTTCTCCTCAGGACAAATTTCCAAGATCTCTCTGATTCTATTCTCAGTGTGGGCCCAGGCTGTCACGCTGCCCTGCTCCAACACCCCCAGGGGTTTTCCACGTGCCACTGACACCAACCCCCAATTGTGGGCACAGCCACAGTGGGGCCTGGAGAAAACAGGGAATTAGCAATTCTACCCTTCAGACTGGTACATTTACCTGTGCTCCAATAAAAAGTGGGCTCTCAGTGGTGGGAAACTGGAGCCAAGGAGCACCTGCAAGGCAGCTCCGTGTCACCTGAGGTCACAGGGCTCTGCAGCAGCTGCTCTGCCTCAGCCTGTTTTTCTGGTTAAGCCTGAGCTCACTTATTAATGTTTATATCAAAACAAACATACCCTGTGTAAAAGGTTTGTGCTCCTACTGCCAAAACCTGAGCTTTTGTATTGTTTTATTTTAAATCTGGAACTTATATATTTGCTAGGTTCTCCCCATTTAAGTCTTCTCATATTGTTAGAAAAATCTAACTAGCAAACTATCTGGAAATGAATTTATATTGATGGGTTCTGTGCTTGAATAGAAGCAGGAGAATCATTCAAATCTACAAGAGTTTTAAAATTTCAAGGAAAAAGGAACCAAACCACCCCCTTCTCCATGAACCCTTTTGCTCTGTTCATTTTTGCATTATTTTGGAGCTCAAATACTCTGAAAATATTTATGTCAGTAAAGGCTGCAGCATCTGAGGTCTGAGCTACCCTGCTTAAAAACCAGTTAATTTAGGATCTCATCAGTCCTGAGTACCTCCAGCAATAAATGGGAAAGGAGCCTTTGCTAAAACACTCTGATAGCCCAGCAGAATTCCTATAAAACCACATTCCACAGGATAGCCTGGAATAAAGGCACGTTTAAAGATCTGCTCTGCCACACACAGCAAAGGGCCTGGTTTTTAAACACCTCCTGAAAACTGGGTTACATCAGATTTAGAGACAGAGAACTGACAATAAATGGGAAGATATTGGGGCTGTTACAGGACAGACATTCCCCTGGAGTAAAACTCCCAACAGATTCCAGGAGTGTTACAGCCACAGTTCTGGCTGTTCCTCCACCAGCTCTGCTAAGAAAGCAAATTCCCAAGCAAACATCAATGCAAAGTGAAGTACAGACAATGCCAAAAGGGTTCCTGGCTCCAACTTGGACTTGGAAAGAAGGAGGGTTATTTCCTGGATTTTGGTTTAGTTTGGGATTGAGGGGTTTTTGTTTGGTTTTAGGGTTGGGGTTTTTTTCAGATGTTTTATTTCATCCTCTAGACAAAGCTTGAGAGAGAGAGAACTGGCAGGAGAAGGGAATGAAAAGAGAAGTCAGAGCAGGATGTGCAGGTGGAGCAGTGACAGACCAGAAAACCCCAGGCCAGCCTTGCACAACTGTTTCACAGGCACTTGCTGGACTTTGAGGCAGAACAGGAAAACTTCTATTATTAAAGCAAGATCATGCAGAGCTAGGACAAGCAGCGAGGAGAAAAGAAGAGAACAAAAAATTTTGAGTTTTTGGACAGGGAAGAGTAGAAATTCTCCAGCTGTCT
This sequence comes from Atrichornis clamosus, assembly GCA_013400975.1. Classification (NCBI taxonomy): domain Eukaryota; kingdom Metazoa; phylum Chordata; class Aves; order Passeriformes; family Menuridae; genus Atrichornis; species Atrichornis clamosus. Next base: position 6,419 of record WBMZ01000287.1, read on the forward strand.
GTCAGACAAAAGCCTGTAACAGGCTCAAAGCAGAAAATCAAAACTTATTTGCAATGTTGACTTTTGCCAGCCCCCTCTCAAAGTCCTGCTGCCACAGCCAGGGCAGGACCAAGCCCCCTGGAACAGCAGCACCACTTTCAGCAGTCCCCACATACCTTTTTTTCTTGGTCTTCTTTTCTGCAGCACTTTCTCCAGCACTAATTAAGGGAGGAAAAATAATGGTTTTGATTAATGCAGTAGGAAAATTAAATAAAAAGCAGCACAGTGAGGCTGAGTTTAATATTAGCACTGGGCAGCTCTTCTCAGTGCTGTGCAAAGCAGAGCAACAACCCACCTATGAGGCAGGGGAGGAAAAAGCAGCAATTCACCTCTAATCTTCTGTGTTATTTATGTTCTACTCTCACCTTTGCTTCATTTTATATGGACAACAGCATGTTGGGATGTGAAAGGCACAGGAGAAAAGCATATAAAAAATTGTGTATAACTATAACTGAATTAATTGAAGCAAAGGGTAAAACATTGCCTTAGCCTGTAGCTTTCACATCTAAGTGCAAAAAGAAACAGAAAAATCCATTTTTATTGATGCTTTCCAGCTCTGTGTCTTTCAGATTCCCAAGTGTTCATCCACTCACACAAAGTTTTAGTGGTGACACAGAAGAAAAGTTCTTTTTATGCCAGAAAAATTAGATTTTTCCCCCAGTTTTTTATTTTCACACATATGGTATGAAAACATCAACATCACATGGAAGAGTTTTCCACACTCCCCACACTCTCCTGTGGGCAAGAGGAAGAGTCACTGATATTCAAATTCCAACCCCTCCTGTCCACATTCACATTGCTAAAGCCTCACACCCTCTGTGGGTAACCAGGGGGTTCCCAGGTAAGAGAAGTCACTGTGAGAACAGAATTAAGACTCCAAAACACCTTTGAGAAGACAGGGCCTAACTCAGGGTGTGCCTCCCTCTGGTGTGTAACGTGTGGGTTACTCCAGGAGTTACTCCAGGAGTTGCTGCTCAGGCCCTGCAGCCAGACCTGCTCCGGACACTCCCTCGCTCTCCCCGTGCCCTCAGAGCCATAAACCAGGCCCTGGGTCGGGCTCAGAGCTCCAACTTCACCAGGAACGAGCATTCCCTGGGCTCTCCTGCCCTCCCAGGTCCTGCCCCGGGCCAGGCAGGCAGTGAGGAGCTCTCTGACACCTCCAGAGTGTCCATCAGAATCGTGCGGTCACACTGGGAAAACACAGGGATCCTGGAACAACTGTCAAAGGAACTCATGCTGGAAAAGGCTGGATGTGGTTGTCAAAGGTAAATATTGACCTTATTAGGCTGGGTTTGCCTTCTGGTTAATGATTCCTGTGTGGATCTTTAAAGGTGGGGACACAAGTTTTCCAAAGAACCTGTGGGAGACCCAACTTTTCCATAGGCAAGAAAGAACCTTCCAAAGCAAGTGACATATAAAGCAAAAGTGAGACCAGGAAGTTGCTTTTCCATGAAGAAAAGGCTTCTTCCTTGGAAGTGTAACGTTGGCAGCTAAGGAACAGGAACCCTCCTGGCACAGCTAAGGAGCTTATGATTATATAACCCCTGTGAATCCAGCCCAATTTAACCAGGATTAAGCACTGTTCCCACCTACGGATTACTCAGTCTTCCTTTTACAAGATGACTTTTCCCAGCACATGCCCCTCACACTGAGGACTGGAACAGCCCAAAAATCTCCTTTGGTGACAGACTGGACAGTCCTGTAACTCCTACATTAAATTATCCCACACTCAGACTCAAGGTCAAGGGCCAGGATCAGGAATTTCACCCTCAATTCACCATCCTCCAGTGTTAACCTGCAGAATTCACCAGAAATAGGGAGAAAAGCAAAAAGGAAATAACCTGAGGCTTAAACTTGAAACTTTGCCTAAACATCTTGAGTCTCTGAAGAGACTCTGTCTCCAAATGGAGCCAAGTTTCAGAGCCCAGGCATTCCTGATGTCCATCTACAATCCTGGGTGATTCTAATTACTTCAGAATTACTCACTGGATGAAAATTAATTTCAAAATCAATCACTTTACATCACTCTTGTCACAAGCTAAGGAGCCTCCACTGAAGGCAGTGTCTCAGCCCTGTGACTCAGAATTGCTGCTGAGCTGGAACAGCTGCCAAGGCCAGACCAGCCCTGTCTGCCAGAGGTCCCACCCTCTGCTCTGCCATTAGGAGAACAGCAAGAGCTGGGAATGCTCTCCAGAACTCACATCCTGGCACTGGGATGACCTGCAGCCAACCCACGGAGCTGGAAGTGGCTGTGACTCAGGGCACATGTCCAAATCCTCCCTAATTCCAGGTGCAACGGCTGGAGTGACACTGTCCCTCCATGGGGTGAGGCTGCACTTCTCCAGAAACCAAACTGGAATTGAGTGGAGAAATGACCCTCACACACAGGGATTTCACAGAAAACTGATGCGCTACATCATGTTTCTCTCTGGGACTGCTGTTAAAACAATCATCAACCTCAGAGGAAGCATTAAAATGTGTTCCCAGGGCAAAGTGTTAAGGAAATCAAGTGCCACATGCAGAGTTTGTTTCCATTTCTCTGTTCAGCTGCATCTCCCACTTTTTCAGCTGACACAATAGGAAATAATTGTGCAATTCAGTGAGATGTTTTTACTTCATGCTTGGGAGTTAAAACCCCCTGAGAACCCCAACTCTCCTTCACCTGTTTAACCCCTGCAGCTCCCAGTGAGCAGCAGGAGCTGGGCTGGGCCAGGTTTAAGTGCACATTTGAACAGCAAACCTGAACACAAGGGCAACAACTGCTGCTTTGCTAAAAATACATTTACAGCTTTCACACCCAACTGCTTGGGCAGCACAAACATGAAATCGAATCACCAAGGAATTCAGGAAACCACTCCATTACTAAAAAGGTTCCAGTTATCTTAACTTTGGTTTAGTGCATGTTTTTTGTTTCAGACAGGCCAGAACAGTTTTAAGTGTATTTCAGACGAGTAGGTGTTAATGAAAGATTTAAATTAAAATGTTAATTGTAATTCTGTGGGACCTGAGTGTACATATTTCACCTAACATACAAATCAGCTCTAACATTAAGCAAACACCATAAAAAATGGTCTGAGACAACATCTTTTATTTCATTAATAAACCAGACATTTCATTCTGCCAATCTTACCTCTGTTGCAGCAAGAGTTGCTTTTCTTTCTCTTTAAGGATTTTGGCCAGTTGAGCTGTCCTTGAAGGCCTGTGCAGGTATTTTCTGCTCCCTGTACATTCATATGTCCAATGGCCAAACTCTAAACACTTCTGACACCTCACGTGCTGCTTGTTTGCCTCCCTGGAAAAATGCAGAATTGCTTGAGTGACTTATTCCCAGTTTGTCCTACCCAGTGAAAAAAACATTTACTGTTTTATCATGCAGCTTTTTAATAGCGTCTAGTTATGATTAAAGCAGATTTCGCAGGTGTTCCGGTGTTCCTCTTGAATCAGGACTTGAGCAGTAACACCAGGTACAAGCAGATCTTCATTTATTAAAACATTTTCACACGGGAACAATCACACTGCACAATTTGCTGCTATCCAACAACTGCAGGTGGGTCTGGCTTCAGAGAAACAACGGAAATAATGTTTTAGAACACTGTTAGCAAAGAGCAGCAGCTTCATTTCCAAATCCTAGAATTTAACACTCAGGTCCCAAACTGCCCAAGTCTCACAAAGAGCCCAGGACTCTGACTCAAATAAGCTCCATTTACACTTAGTAAATGCAAATAAGCTACAACCAGGAGTTGTTAAAGCCTGGCAGAAGGTTTATCTTTGGAACAATCAGATACCTGCTCACTTTGTGCAGAATAAATCAAGCCAGACTTTCCTGTACCCCAAACACCTGCAGTAGCAGGGAGATTTCACACTCAACTTCAGTTCTCACATTGGTAAAACCCCGTGAGCATTTTGAGGAATCAGGGAAGGGAAAACACTCCTATTTTCACACTTGAGCTCTTAAGCTGCTGTTCTAAAGTTTGCAAAGCTGTTTTTTCTCCTCCCAGCTGCTCTCCTCCTTCACAAACAAGGAACTCACCCAGCCAAGGGACTGCTCAAGGTCACAACCAAAATTAGTTCTGAGCCAGGGCTAAGCTCAGGACTGTGTTGCTCCTGTTCAGTTCCCTGCCACAGTTGCCCCTTCCTGCCACCTTTAGCTTTTGTTCTAAGCACCAAAAATACGAATTTTTCAAGGCCAGCCCATCTAAACTATCTGACATTACCAGCCTGGAAGCTCCTAGACTCATTTTTAAGGATGTAGTGACAGACCAGCAGTGAGAATTTTCCCTCTTCCAAGGTGTCAATTGCTTCTCCCTCAGCTTCAGCCACCACCCTTTGTTGCAGTTCCTGAAGGGACTCTTGTGTTGAACATCCATCACTTCTTCAATGTAAAGAGCATCTGGCTTCATCCTCAAGCCTGAGAAATACTCAGCTAAACCAGCACTAAAAACCTGATTAAACTTAGAGCCTGCACAGCACAACGAGCTTGGAGCTGAGCAGGAATCAGAATATCTGGGAATGAACAAAACCCAACAGCTTTGAGGGGTTTGCTTTGCCTTTGTCCTGCCATGGAATGCTGGCTCTGGCACAGCAGTTACAATAAGCAGAGTGATGACACTCCCTCCTCCGCATCGACATAAACCCCCCAAAAATCAATGTTTTTCTTCTCAAACCTGCCCAGAGCTACGTCCACAGGAACAACATGAAAGTTTAAAGGGACAACAACACAACTCAGTGTCCAGGGCTTCAGTACTACTCACACCAACAGACAATTCCAGGCAAGATGAAAAGCTAAGTAACCCTTAGCCCTAAAAACAACGCAAGTCATTAACAAGAGAACATCAGACCTGCTCAGCAGCAGCTACAGATCTACAAACACCACATCAGCACTAACAAGTTCAACACTAATGAATAGCACAAAACTGAAGTCAACTTTTAGCAGCGATCAGTGATTCCAAGCCTGGAGCAAAGGCTGGCAGAGAGACAGCTCAGCACAGACCCAGCAAGTACACAAACATCAAATCTAAGAGATAAGGCCTGGACTCAAATAAAATAGCAACTTAAAAGAACAAGTATTCCATGAGTACTTTGATCCCAAGTTACTTTCCATTGGAAAATAGGAAAGAGATTATTACTAACAAGAAAGGCAAGAGAATGCAGAACTTGTCCACATTCTGCACATTGTGATCAGGCAAAAACCCAAACACAGTGAAAAATATTGAAACATAATAAATAAATTAAGGGAAAAACCAACAACACCCAAACCAACAAACAGCAGAAAAACCAACGTCAGCACTTCCCGGGAGTGGGGCACACATTGGCTGCACCTCACAAACGAGCAAAACCACAGCTTTCCTCGTTCCAGTGTTCTGCAATCAGATCCCTTTGGTGTTGAGGGAATTACTTGATTGCAACATCCCCGTCTGAGCAAAGATCCCTTGTTTGCTTTTCTTTGCATTTCTGACAGTTCTGGAAATGTATCATAATAACACGAGCTTGAATATTATTTTTGCTACGTAGACTGTTGAGTCTGCGATGAGGAGCGGTGACCCCCTGCCCCGGGAGCTCCTCCCCGCACCCCGAGCCTCGCGGTCCCCGTTCCCAAAGCTCCCCAGCGGCAGCACCGAGCGCCAAAGGCCAACAACTTCCTCTGCTTTCGCACAACCCGCTCCCGTTCCCATCGCTCCCTGGACTCGCGGAACACCCTGAGTTGGAAATGACATAGCGGGATCCCCGAGTCCAAGCCCCGGCCGTGCACGGGACACCCCGAGGCCCCCATTGTTCCACTCCAGCCATGTTTTGAGGCCGTTTCCCCTCAGGCGAGTAGCGCCCGCCCGGGACGCAGCGCAGCGGTGGGGAGGGCTCTAAGCACCAGGAAAGAGCCAGGCCTGCGGCCCTGCCTGGCCCCGCCACTGCCCAGCTCTTTGCCCACACGGCGCGGTCCCCCCAGGCCCCACTCACGCCTGTCTGCGGGCGATCAGCCGGTGCATGGGCGTCGCCATCTTAGCGCCCAAGCCGGAAGTGAGGGTGCCGCGAGTCATGTCGGGAGGTGTGGCGAGCGCGGGGCATGCTGGGACGTGTCATTAGGTGGGCAGCGTGCGGCCGCCATAGAGAGCGAGTCCTCCGGGGCCATAGAGAGAGCGTCCTCCGTCGGCCAGAGAGGCCGCGCCCGCGGGGCCGCGCTCTCCAGCGCCGCCTGCCGCGCCCGTCTTGTTATTGCAGCGCTCGCGCGCTGTCCCTGTCCCGCTCCAGATCCTTTTTCCTGTCCCTGTCCCTGTCCCTGTCCCTATTCATGTGTTCGTTACTGACATGATGAAAAGGGTCTCCTCTTCCAGCAGAGTCACAAAAAGGGCTTGTTTCAACTATTTACAGGTAAGGAAAGATCTGTCAAAAAATAGAAGTATTTATATCTAAACTTAATACCAGTACGGGTGTAGGTCTGTTCCAGTAAAATCGACGCAGACATTCAACGTTTATATCAGTAACTAAGAGCAGTCCTGGCTCTATGTGTTAGAATTCCAGGCTTGCGTAATTCCAGACTCCTCTGGTATCCACCATATAAACAAACAATGAGAGGATGGCACAGCTGAAAGAAAATAGACAGAAAATCCGGTTTGAACTGTACTTGCTCTTCACATGAAGGAACCTTCTTGACTCTCAAACCAGATTAGTCATCCTTAGATCAGCTGTTGTAAAAACACATTGAAAGGGATAACGCACCCCAAAAACCTGAAATCCATATGGATACTCAACCACCACTCCCTTTGAAATAAAAGGTTAAAAAAAGACTTTGTTATTAGAGAGCATTTAAAAGAATTAAAGTGGTGATCTGCGAGGTTGGGAGGAACACCCCTGGCCTCGAGGAGGGAGTGTTGCTGTGGGATTCTGTGTTACTCCGACTGTTCCCTGCTCCAGCTTGGAAAGCTCTGCCCTATTTTTGGATCCTCAGCGCACATTTTGGCTAACGCTGAGCACATCCACGTGTCACCAGATCCCAAACATGTCCCGGTGGAGCACAAAGTGTGCTGACGTCTGGGGACGTCACCGTGTGTGCGGTCTGGGGACCTTTACATCATTAACTTGTCTCTGGAATGCCCTGCATGGATTCACATTGGTTTTGTAGCCACTTTCCTCCTTTTTTTCTGTTTGCTTTTTTATTATCATTATGTTCCTTTGGGAATGTTCAGTTTGTTGCTTTGGGGTTTGTTTGCTGGGCAGTCATCCAGCTCTGATGGCTTAATTTGTAAACACGTGAAATCTAATTATCTTTCAAGTTTGGTGGAAAAACTATGGAAACCCAAAGAAGGGGAAAATTTATCTTTTAAATATTTATTTATTTATTTCCCTGCAAATTCTTGAGATAATGGAACTGGGTAACACAGGGAGGTGGGATTTTGGAGAACTGGGTTATACGTGGTGATGTGTATGTGATTCATATCAGAGTTCAGGGCAACCTGATTCCCAGATCCCTCAGCTGAGGGGATCACAAAGCCCATTCCTATTTGAATACCCCAGAATAGCCCGATGAACCTGACGTGAGGTGACGTGTGAGGGCTATTTACAGCAGCCCAAAGACAGACAGCAGCCAGGGATTATTTTAAGCCCACATTCGTGGTCGTGTTTGGCCGGCGTTAATGAATTCCAAGACTGAACTGGAATTGCAATGAACTGTAAACTGAGGCTGGAGGTTCTGGGACAACACTGGGATACTCTGTGATGGTGGATTTGCAGTGTGTAGATACTTCCACTGAAATCACAGATCTGCATCTTATCCAGCTCATAGGAAAAGGAGGGTGTGAAAGGTGCCACGCAAGGATTTATATGTGCAGCTCCCTGTAGGAGCAAGTTTTGGGAAAGTCTGGGAGTTGCAGACTGAGATCAGGACTGACCAAGGCATAAACTGAGTGAAACACTGAATGAAGGACAGTGTAGACACTCTGAAGAACTGAAAGTCATCCATAGCACACAAATTAACATCAGTCTTTTCCCCATTTTTTACACCCCTGGTTTTTTAGGGTCACACCACAGGGACCCCTTTGCAGGTCAGAGCAGTGGAACAGTGTCAGGTATATCAAGAACTTACGCCTTCCTTAAAACACAGCCATGAGTTTGGGCCACATTACCATGACATTTTGAACACACTCTCCAAGTCGAGTTACCCCAGCAGGTGCTTTGCTGTTCCATTCACAGGCGCTCCCTCTCTGCAAATCACTTTTCACCAGGGAAGAAATGTTAAAGCCTCACTAAAGAATATATATTGCAGGAGTTCAGGACAAACTGAACCACGTCTCTTTCACCTCTCATCAAATCATAATAATTTCTTAGGAATAATTACAGTCTGTCCATGTTTTGTACACTAGAAGTCTCACTTTTTACAAGGAAAAGCATTCAGAAAATAGGGGAGAGTGGGGAGGATCGTGGAATCTGTTCCCTTTGGATGACTACACTGCAACACCTCAGGCTTTGGGTTGATTTATTTATTTTTCTGGCAGTTGTGTGTGACCAGAACTGTCTGTCTGGGCTGGTAGGGCCCCTGTTCCCCACCTCCCTCCCATCCCCAGGGCAGCATCCCTGGCAAAGTCCCAGGCCCGTGTCCTAGCCCAGGGTCAGAGTCACGCCAGGGCTCCAATTCCCTCTGATGCCGGGCTCTGCTCCCTGTCTCTCTTTTGAAAAGGAAAGTGCAAAATATGAAAGGAAACTGGGTTCAAGGTGCTGTGGGTGGTACAATATTCCCCACAGAGAGCAGCAGCCAGGTCCCTTCCTTGGCACCTCCTCCTACGCTCAAGGACATCCGAGGTCAAACGCTTCATTAATGTTCTGTCATTAGCACCGTGATGCAATTCCCAACCCACCGGCAGCTGCTGGAGCGGCATCACCGGCATGGCCGAGCCACGCAATGGCTCTGGGGCCGGAGCCCTTCCTGCCTGGAATATTGAGTTTCTGTGCCGTGGGTTTTGTGTGTCACTGAGACAAGGAGCAGCGAGGTCAGTGCGGCGCTGGGGGCTCGGTAACACACTGTTTATAGCACGCTGCACTGCCCTATTTTTGGAGTGTTTTATCGCCGAGTTAAAAGCATTCCCAAACATTCAGTTTCACAAAACTCATGGATGTAAGTATCAGGATTAGGTTTGTGTTAGGATGAATGCAGTAATCCCTCGTTCTTTCATCCCAAAATGAACTCTCTGCACTGCCAAGGGAAGCAGCTCCATGGCTGGATATCCACTGCTAGGACCATGGAACATGCTGGAGCTTGTAGGGATATTTTATTTAGTTAGTTATTTTGTTTTTTAGGGATTCCTGATTCCTAAAAGGACTTTTCTCCAGCATGCCCACAAAGTACTTGGCCAAACACTGCCCTGAAAAATATGATGTATCTACACTCATTCAAACTGCAGTGAGGGGCCAAATGAGATATAATAATATTAAAAAGTTATGTGATAATTGTAGATCAAGTGTACTGTAAATCCTACCGGATATAGAGCAATCATATGCTGAATTTTATTGGGAGCATAGTTCATACCAAATTGTCTTTGAACCACATTCTCAAACTATGAAACCTTGGATTTTCAGCCTGGGATTGCAAAACCAGCCTTGGATTTTCTATTGTCATTTAGGAACAATCAGAACATCGAATTCCAGACTGGTTTGGGTTGAAAGAACCTTAAAACTCATTCCAACCCCTGCCATGGGCAGGGACACCTCCCACTAGACCCAGTTGCTCCAAGCACCGTCCAGCTTGGCTTTGGAGATTTCCAGGGATATCTGAACCACAAGACAAATACTCAGAAGTTTAAGTCCTTTCCTGCAAAAACTGTGTTTCTAGAAATTGTCGTTTCATAATTTTAAAATCTCATGGTGTGGTCTTTCCATCCACCCCACCTGTCACCCCCAGGTCGTTACATCATGGGGAGGAAAAAGTTTCACTAAATGGCTTTCCTGTGGCACCGACAGCGTCGGACCCAGAGGGAAATAACTCAGCGACCTTTGCAGCGCTGCCAAGTAGTGACTTTATCGCCTTTTTCTCCCATTCCTCGAGGATTACGCAAAGAAATAACTTTTCGCAGAGGAACAAGGCGGCGATAGCGTAACACCCTCAGAGCTCCCCCCGCCTTTTTGGGCCCGTCGCGCCTCCCGCGCTCTCGCGAGATCTCGGCCGCCCTCAGCGCCGGCGCGGCCGCGGCCCGACGGGATCTTTCGAGAATTGCCGGTGCCGCGCTCCCCCCTCAGCGCCGCCGCCATGTCCGTGGTGGGCATCGACCTGGGCTTCCAGAGCTGCTACGTGGCCGTGGCCCGCGCCGGCGGCATCGAGACCGTCGCCAACGAGTACAGCGACCGCAGCACGCCGTGAGTGAGCCCGGGAGCCGCGCTGAGCCGGCGGGAAAGCGCCCGCCGAGCCCGGCGTGGCGGGGCCGGGGAGGGAGGGAAGCGGCGGGGCCGGGAGGAGCGGAGGTGTAAAGTGCTTAGGGAGAAGCAGTAAAGTGCGGCACACACAGAGGGGTCTCCGGGAGACCCGCTCAGCTCCGTTTCATCGAATCACGGAACCACTGAATGTTGAGGGGCTGGAAGAGACCTTAAAGCTCATCCACTTCCAACTCCCTGCCATGGGCAGGGACACCTTCCACTAGACCAGGTTGTTCCAAACATCATCCATCCTGGTCTTGAACACTTCCAGGGATGGGGCAGCCACAGTTTCTGTGGGCAGCCTGTGCCGGGGCTTCAAGACTCTCACAGGGAGGAATTTCTACCGTATATCCAATCTAACCTTCCCCTCGTTCAGCCTGAACCCAATCCTCCTTGTCCTGTTACTCCAGTTCCTGATGCAGAGTCCCTCTCCAGCTTCCTTGCAGCGCCTTCAGACACTGGAAGGTGATGTGAAGTGTCCCCACAACCTTTTCTTTTACAGGCTGAACAGCCCCAACTCTCAGAGCCTTTTGGTGCAGTACGGCCTGTTTGTCTCCCCCGAGGCGGGGCTGTGCTGTTGGGATTAGAAGGACAGGAGCTGTGAGTACAGGGAAAAGCATCCCTGGCTGCTGGAGGTGCCAAACGTTAATTCCCTGTGTGTTCCTATGCCGTGTTCTGGACCTGGTAGCACAGCTGTCATTCCCCGGTGGTGCCAGCACTGTACCCCCAGCACAGCAGGACCAGGGAAGGGAGGGCTGGACTCGCCTGGGCTGTGTGTGAGCCCCATGGCCTGTCCTTGGATCAGAGCTTGGGAAAGCTGCTCAGCAGCCTGGAGTACCAGGACAAGGGGCATGGCTTCAGACTGACAGAGGAGGTTTAGCTTGGAAGAAATTCTTCCCTGTGAGGGTGGGGAGGCCCTGGCACAGGTTGTCCAGAGAAGCCTTTGTATCTCCATCCCTGGAAGTGTCCAAGGCCAGGTTATACCAGGCTTGGAGCAACCTGGAATAGTGGAAGGTGTCCCTGCTGATGGCAGGGATGTGGAAGAAGATGAGCTTTAATGTCCTTCCAGCCTAAACCATTCCATGATACAATGTGATCAATATATTCTAGCCCTGCTCATATAATGATCCCTCCCAACAGATTCTCAAGAAAAGTGTTCATTGTTTCTGTTTAATACGGAACGTCCTAAGAAGGAGAGAGAGAACTGTGATAAAACTCTATGAATGAATTGCAAAATACAGGTGGAAATTTGCATTAAGAGTTGGGCATCAGACCTGGAGGGGAACTGTAGGGAAAGCTGTCCTAAAAGTGTTTGTGCAGCTTACACTATGTTGTAGTATGGCTTTATTTAAGATACTAAAGTAAATTACCTTCTTGGTGAGACAATTGCATTATCTGAGATGTTTTGGTTTTTTTAGATCACTCACATCACTTCAGAAAGCCCAGAGGCAGAGTGACCTTGCTTCTCATTAGACAATACATCAGTCTGTTTGCTTGCTCCTGTCTCTAAGCAATGAATAAATGGAGAAGGAAGTTTTGAATTCAGCACATGTGCTCGAGTATCTAAAAATCTCTTAAGTGTTCTCAATAATGTAGAAGTTTAAAGGTTAGATGTGCTGGGAAAATATTGAATGTAGAGAATATCAGAGCTGTGTTCTAATAGCTCTAGGTAGTTGGCCTTCAGGGAGTTGAAGTCCTGCTGATAAATATATATCTATATATTTGAGGTGTGAGCACAAATCTCCCTCGTCGAAGGAGATGAGCTAAATAAAATACCTGACACAGTGCATCTTTTGGGAAATAACTCAGTCATGGGGGGTGAAGTGAAATTAGATGAAATGAGTGTAATGAAAACGAGAGGGTTTTAACAGGATTTAGTCTCCAGGTACTGTTCTGAGGGTGCAGAAAACCATTCTGCAAGCAAACCCTTCTATTAAAAGAAAATCTGAATGATTATTAAGTGGGTTGGAAACAAGCATGGTTCAAAAAGTCAGTGCTGAGCAGTTCTTAACAGTGGAGAAGTCATGCAAGGTGTTGTGACAGGTTTCCTCAGGAGTTGACTCATGGTCAGGGTTAAACACTGTTTTCTGTGTGTTATTGTAATAATTTGTATTATTAAAATAAACCCCACTGAGTGCATTGTACTGAGTTCAGGGGCACAGATGACACTGACAAAATCTGCTTTCAGTTCGGGTACTTGGATTCTTCTGGAATCCTGTAAAATTTGAACTTGTACATCCCAAAGCTGTGCAAAACATGTTTGTGTTTGAGCATGGAAAAGTGGTAGAGAGAAAGGCAGTGCAAACTGAGAGGAAAAAATAAGGTAGTTTAATTATTTCCATAAGGATGAAGGGACTTCAATTAAATGAAATCATTGTGACTGACCTTAGGGTGCTGGTGCTGATCATCAGTGCAGAGAAAATGAGCTGTCAGGGGACAGGGGATCTTCCCAGGAAGTGGCAGGGGGTGGAAGGGTGAGCTAGTGCCTCCAGGTATGTTAAGCAGAGACTTTGACTTTTTAAAGTTGTTTTATTAGACCTCTGATGACTTTGACTGTAATTGTTTCTACTTAAAGTGCAATGGTTAGTTATTCAGCTTCCAGAAATTGTGTAATAGGGTAATTTGTATTTCATGAGTTAACTCTGGTTCCAGTGAACTGATTTGAGGAATGAGAACTCATTGAAAATTATTCCTTCTCTCCTTCCCTCTTCCCAGTTTCCCCCAGCTCTGGGCTGGGTCCCTGTGTGGCTCCCCAAGGCTCTCATGTAAATTCGTGGACTTAAGTTGCTGAGGGGCTCTTGGTTTATGAAATCAACAGTGAAGTAGCTGGATATTTTTTTTTGTCCAGGAGAAAGGCAACCATTCATGTCTTAATTCCTTTCAGGAGACCAGAGTAAATTAATAACCAGCTCCCTGCTCTGGACTGATTAGATTTTTACCTCCTGTTCCCTTGGTGTGGGCCTTAGGGTCTGCAGAGTACAAACTTCTCACTTTTTTTAAACTGATCTCTTGAATAGTTGTTTCAAACAAAAACAGATTTATTCAGAAATGTTAATTCTGTTGTAGCACATGCTTTAGGGTGGGCCTTGTTGCATTTGTTAAGTTATTAATAAATTGGAAGAAGGTATAAACCAAATGCAATTCTATCACCCCAGCCTTCAGGTCTGGTTTGACAGTTTCTTCTTGGAACACCCAATTCCAAACCTCAGGCTGAGCTGGAATGTTTCTTGTGGCAGCCCCTGGCATCACGCTGCTGTAAAGCAGATTCTTGACTTGCTGCATGGAGAGCAGGTTAATTAGGCTGTTAGGATGTTGTGTGAATAGTAAAGATCTGTTTGGCTAATTGCATGTTTCCCCCCACTAAGTTTACCTCAGTGGTATGAGGAACTTGGATTAGAAGGCTGAATTTCATTTTCTTAGGGCTCCTACAGTTTATTAAATATGTAAATCAAGAGCCTTAATCAGCCTAGGAATTTCTCCAAAAAGGGGGATTTCTTTGTTCAGAACTGCAGGCTGTCACAAAACAGCGGGAAGTAAAATAGGATTTTTCTTTCTGTGCTCCACATTATTTCAGTGGGTACAGATGAAACTCTGAAAGACCAATCTTTCTCTGCAGGTATTTTCTTCCTGCCCTTGAATGGTTTGCCTTGAAACTGGAAGGCTTAGTTAGCATCTGGTACAGACATGTAGGAATGATTTCCTTAGTATCTGATTTACCTCGTGTTTGTCTTCTGAACAGTCGAATGTTTCCTGTGTTATTAGCAACTAGCTTATCTGTGAGTGGATCAGATACATGGGTAATTACTGAGATAAAGGCTGTCTGCCCAGTTAGTACTTAGATGGAAGCTTGGGGGAGCATGGATGGTTTGGGGTTAGTGCTCTTCTGCAGTGAGGACCGTTGCTGTTTTAACTGAAATCAGAGTACCTGTTTTTTCCATAATCCACAGAACATTCCATGCATATATTGCAGCGAGTGACCAACTTTCTTAATAGACCAAATAATATTAATTAGGTCAGTGATATTCTAAACAGCATCAACACTTTTCACCAAGATGTGCAGTGCTGCTGTCCAGTCACTGACTGAACTCTTGCTTTTCCTTGTAGAGCCTGTATATCCTTTGGCCCCAAGAATCGCTCCATTGGTGCTGCAGCTAAAAGCCAGGTGAGCCTGTGGTTTGGTAAAAGCAACTTCAGTGGCCACGACTCAGAGCAGCAGAGTGTGGGTTTTATCAGTGCAGATAACAGATGTCTCTGAGCTGCTGTCCTGGTGTCTCCATAACTAATGAACAGCTGAGCTTCCTTCAGCTGTTCTGCATGTACTGCTGCTTTGTCATCTGGCAGAGAAATCTCTGGGTTGATCCTTGCATGTAATGAAATGTACAAAATAAGTCTGTGCCTCCTAAGAAAGTCTGATAAATACTAAGTTTTTTTTCAGGTTGCAAATGTCAATTCTAAAGCTAAGCAGTGGTGTTTCACTTAGCTTGTTCCAGTTCTGTGCTTTATGGTGGCTTTTGCTTACGTGACTACATTCTATAGAATTCCATTAAGTGCATGATTTTGGCAGAGAGGGGGCATACTTGAGTGTAACTAGATAGAGCTTTCTTGACTCTTTGTGGTTGAATTACAACCTGTGTCTCTCTCTTGGGTGTTCGTGCCCATAGTCTGAGTTTCTCTAGGTAGGTAAATGTGATTTAAGGACTGAGAAGAAGTAAGCTGATTTGTCCTGCTCATGGTGCTTGAGTGCTGCCCTATCAGAATTTATGTTGCTGTGTAAGTAACCCCTGTAAAAGATGGCTTTTTTTTTTCAAGTCTTCTACAGGAAGTAATTAGTCAAACTGTTGTTTTTTCTTGGCATAAAAAGCTTAGAGATGTGTGAAGATTCATTATCTAGAAACAAAAATCCCTGGACACAGCCATGCTATTCAAGAACAGCACAATTGTACTAGAACCAAATACAGCTGGTTTTTCTGGAATTGAGTGTCTGCTTAGCTTAATGAAATCCATTGGTACAGAGCCCTGCAGAGATGAGGTATGTCCTGCAGAGACTAAACTTAGAGAACATCAAACCCAAGTTACTTGGGAAATAGACACCTGAGTGACACCAAATCCCAGGTAAATGCTGTCTGGAATGGTGCCTGTGTGCTCTCTCAGTTCTGTGGTTTTCAGTGCGTGCCTCACTCTGATGTCAGTGACAGAATCCCATTCACTTGCACTACGTGGAACAAGCTCTGATGGTTTTTCACTCCTCTGTTTGTGCTGATCTCTGCTGTCGATGAAAGTAAATCGACCTTTTGTCAGTTAAATCAAGGTGACAGTATCGTCTTAGGGGCTCTGCTGACTTTTTAAAGCTTCATGACCAGGTCCTTGAGCTGTTTTGTGAGGATATCTGTGTGTTGAGTGTCATGTGCATGTGATGAACCTGCGCTGGAGTTTACATCCATGTGCTTGTTATGTTTGGGAAATTACTGCCTGTAGAAAGGCAGGGGGTAAACAGGTAAGTGGGAAAGAGGTTTTGCTTACAGTTCTAAAGAGTATCTTCCAAATACATCATGAAAATTGAGTGCTGTTGTAATAAATATTTTATAGACTTGGCTCAGCTATACATTTTATTTTCCGTCTCAAATTCCTGTAGGTTCCCTGAGCAACCAGAGGAAAGTTGCCTCCCAGCACCTGCCCTGATACTGTTAAGATACAAGTGACAAAAATATTCTGGCAAGAGAAGCATGAGAACAAAACTCTTAACTTCTGTTTGAAATTCAGATGTTCCCCTGCCACGTTGTATTAAAGATTTCTTTTCCTCTAGGTTATTTCAAATGCAAAGAATACAGTACAAAGTTTTAAAAGATTTCATGGTCGTGCATTCTCAGATCCCTTTGTTCAAGCTGAAAAAGCAAGCCTTGCCTATGAACTTGTCCAGCTGCCAACAGGCTCAACTGGCATCAAGGTAAGTCTGGCATGTTTGAGAAAAAGCCAGAGGAAGAAACTGATAAAGTTGCCTTTTATTTTAGTTTCGAATCTACTCAGTGTAGTTTCTATTCTGTTTTGAATGGGAGGTCTTAATAGGGAATAAAAGGCTCATAATGGGGCTGGTGCATGGGTTCCACTGCAGTGTAATGAGTGTGCACAATTTTTATTTGAAGGCCATGTATATGGAAGAGGAAAGAAACTTTACTATTGAGCAGGTGACAGGAATGCTTCTTACCAAATTAAAGGAGACCGCTGAGAATGCGCTAAAGAAGCCTGTGGTTGACTGTGTTGTTTCTGTAAGTATGGACTAAACAAAACACAGAAAACTTACTCACATGAACTGAAATGACTGCAGCATTCAATGAAATGTGATTAAATTGCCCACTAAACTTGAATATCCAGGTATCTGTCTTTTCTGTTTTAACTGAATCTTACATCTCTTGAAAACTAGACTTCATTAATGGTCTTACCGTTATTCATTAGCAGAATAAATAATATTTGATACCTCTTTGTGGTTATTGGCTCCAAAAAATGAGTGGCTTGTGATATGGAATGGCAAGAGATTCACAAAAAAAGTAATTTTGTCTTCATGTAATATCTCGGCTGTGCTCTGCCAGCTCACCGTCCACACTTGTAACTGTTTACTGAAGGTGGCTCTTGTAAATGTTAATATTGGCTCTCTGATCTTCTTGCAGGTTCCTTCTTTCTACACAGATGCAGAAAGGAGGTCTGTGATGGATGCTACACAGATTGCTGGTCTCAACTGTCTGAAACTAATAAATGAAACAACTGCAGGTAATTCCTTCCTCTCCCGCACTCAGTGTTGTAGTTTTACTGCATCAGAGGGCTTTTATTCTGCCAGTGATCCTTGCTTTCAAGGAATTACAGCTGGTTTTATACACTTAAAATAAATTAGTTGACTGGAAAGTTTCTTAAGCTCTGTCTGTTTTTTCATTGCTTTATAAAGGCATAAAGATATTTCTTGAATGTCTCTTTTAATGCAGCAGAGGGAGGGGCTGGTACTGTTTAATGTTCTTCCATATTTCTTTAGCATTGGGAATTTTGTTTAATGACAGATCAATATCTGTAGCTTGAGAAGTACAATGAAATGCTAATGCTGATTCCTGATGACCAGTTATTTCTTGATAATCACAAACCTGCATGTCCTAACTGTACTTTTATTTCTGTAGTTGCCCTTGCATATGGGATCTATAAGCAAGACCTGCCTACCTTGGAAGAAAAGCCACGGAACGTTGTTTTTGTGGATATGGGGCATTCTGCATATCAAGTTTCTGTTTGTGCATTCAACAGAGGCAAACTGAAAGTAAACAATCTGTTACACATCCATTTTAATTATCTGTAGAACATTCATCAGCACATCCATGGACTGTGGCAGGCAAGCTTGAAGGGCATCCAGACAGCTCAATTCATGTTCTTAAAACTGCGCTTTGTCTGGAGCAAAAAGTAGGGCAGGGAACTAGAGAGCTTTTGAGCAGTGCGTGGAGGAAGCAAACATGCCTTAATCAGCAGACTTTGGCAAAGAATAAAATACCTGGATTAAGTGGTTTATTCAGAAATTATCATATCTGACTGTGTGCTGCTTTCAAAAAAATACTCTATTTCAGTCATGAGATCTGGTGTTAAGACAGGAATTCCTACAGTGGTGTGACAGACATTGTTTCTTAACCCTCACTGTGCTGCTCATGTAAAAGAGCCGGTGGAAGCTCAGCAAATGCCTGTGTACTTCTGAGTGTGCATTGCCAAAGCATTGCTGCTTTCCAGCAAATGCTGACATTTCTTAGTGACTTTTTTATCCCAACTTATTATTACAGTCTGGACTTTGCAATTCCAGTAACTTTCTCATGATTGGCTAGAGAAACAGATGCAAATTTTAAAGCATATGGTAGTGAAATTCAGAGTTCATATCATTTATTGTCTTCCAGTTTTATTTTTAGCTTGGTGTAAGCTTGTTCCCCCCTTAGGAGGCATCAAATATTAAACTGGGATATGATTCAAACTGACAGTGGCTAAGCAGAATTTGGAAACTGATGGTCTGCTCACAGCACAAACTATGGAACAGATTGTGTTGCTAAGTCTTGCCCTATCTTCCTAAATTTCTTTCAAAGCAGTTGTCACCTCATTCCAGGAAGGCCAGTCTCTTTGATTTAGAGTTGAACTATATTTGAAACAAAGCAATGCTTTGATGTTAACTGCTAATTGCTCTCATTGAGTAATGGCACTTTGAACAATTACTGAAGGATTCCCTTCCTTTAAGGTTCTTGCTACAGCGTTTGATACAACACTTGGAGGCAGGAAGTTTGATGAGGTGTTAGTGGAATACTTCTGTGAAGAATTTGGGAAGAAATACAAACTAGACATCAAGTCCAAGATCCGTGCGCTGCTCAGGCTGTCCCAGGAGTGTGAGAGGCTGAAGAAGCTGATGAGTGCCAATGCCTCTGACCTGCCCATGAACATAGAGTGCTTCATGAATGATATAGATGTGTCTGGAACCATGAACAGGTAACCTTGGCTCCTTTACAAGGGTAAACCTCAGAGTGCCCTGTAGTCAGTTAAACACTTGGTGCTAAGTATCAGCTCTTAGAACTGGAGGGAGGTGAGAAATCAAATAACATGTGCAGGAATGCTGCTGAAAACCAAAATATTTAGAGACTGCTCAGTGGCCTTGAGTTAGGAGGGAGAGCTGTGAATGTTGCAAGGGTGCCTGGATTACTGGGACCAAGTTCTGTCTGGGAGAATTTACTAAAGTGTAAAGCTAGGAATGGGGAAGAGAAAACCCTGCAGTACACAGTTGCAGCGGCATTCCTTCCATTTGGGCATCCTTTGTGTTTGCAGTGTTGCTTATGCTGTGCTAGAGCTTTGTTTATGGCTTCTTCCAACAGAAGCAAATTTTTAGAGATGTGTGAAGGACTCCTTGCAAGAGTGGAGCCGCCCCTTCGCAGCGTGCTGGAGCAGTCCAGTAAGTGTGTGTGTGTTGTGTTCTGCCTGCAGCAAGGAGCCAGCCAGAGGGCAGGCTTCCCTGGCGTGTGGGACACGTGGATTTAGCACAACAATTTCTTGCTTAGTAGTTAAAAGTTTAAAAAGCTTTTCACGCAAACTGAGATCTGAAATGTTTACTGCTGAGAAACTTAGAGAACAAGCTTCAAGTTGGTCTAATCAAACTTCTAGTTTGCGATGTCACTGTATTGATGTGAAAGAGAAACATTTCATCTATAAAAACTATTGTCTGACTCTTTTCTAGAGTTAAAGAAGGAGGATATTTATGCAGTAGAGATAGTTGGTGGTACCACAAGAATCCCTGCTGTAAAAGAGAAGATCAGTAAATTTTTTGGCAAAGAAGTCAGTACGACCCTGAATGCAGATGAAGCTGTGGCACGAGGTTGTGCACTGCAGGTAAAAAGTGCTGTTTGTTTTAGCTGTGTATCTTTTAATTGAAATATTTGAGCCAGAATTCACAGGAAACACAAAAGATACACATGAAGTATCATGGAATAGATGGAACTAAGGAGAAGAACAGCAGCTGGAAGTGATTCCTTTGTGCCATTTGTCTGAGCCAAATCAGTGGATCAGTGAAACTTTTTGAAGTGTGTCCTTTGCTTCAGCTCTGGCTGGGAACTGGGAGTCTGATAAAACTCACCCGAGGTTTTGTCTTCCAGAGCCCTGCGGGTGCCTGGGTTAAACAGGGGAAATTTGTTTTACAGCACTTCTGATAAACTTGTGGTATGTTAATGCTTAATGACATGGGTGGAAACCAAAACTTAGGTTCTTGCTAATGGGAGTCCGTGTCCAGAGCTGGACTCGATCACTGTTGAGTGGCTTAAGCAGCAGTAAATTATCTGTAGTTACTAGTGTAGTAAAAACTCTGTAGTTACAAGTGATACACCTGGATTTTGCTCTGATGACCTGTAATATGTGCTCACAGCTCTGTTCCATCCAGGGTATGAACTAGCTGTTGGAATCTGCTTGAAAGAAGACATTTGTGTTCTAGTATGCAAAAGTCCTGGTACAATGTCACTCTAAAAAAGCGGCTTTAAATATATTTAATTTCTGATTTCTTATATTGGCACTGAAAATTCCAATGATAGCAAACCAGACATGATGACTCTAAAGTAAAACTTGTGTATTTTCATTTCCAGAGGGAGCAGATTGTAACAGCTGCTTGAACAGGAAGGAAGCTTAGAGATTCCAGTGCTTGTTATGCAGGTCCCAAGTCCACCAGTATCAGTCTCCCTTAACCCAGAGTAAATCTACATATTAAGCAGCATCAGTAGCTACTTGCTGAATGAAATGCTTGTTCACCTAAAGTCTGAACGTTTGTAATGTGTCTTTTGTGCTCTTGCAGTGTGCAATTT
The DNA here is from genome assembly GCA_013400975.1 of Atrichornis clamosus. Classification (NCBI taxonomy): domain Eukaryota; kingdom Metazoa; phylum Chordata; class Aves; order Passeriformes; family Menuridae; genus Atrichornis; species Atrichornis clamosus. The sequence goes on from WBMZ01000287.1 coordinate 27,187, forward strand.
TATCCCCGGCTTTCAAAGTGAGAGAGTTTTCTATCACAGATTTGATACCGTATCCTATTTCTTTGCGATGGAATTCGCCAGCAGAGGATGGGTTAAGGTAAAAGTTCAGTCTTCTTGCATGTTACAGCTTAAAATGAATGGTCATGACTGGAGTAGATATCAAATATGAATAAATAACCTGAGAACAGTGCCCATTCAACACTTCAGATTTTGACACTTCTGAACTTAATGGCAGTAGAAATCAAAACCAAGGTCGAGTGGCAGTTTGGCACTTCTTCCATGGTGTTAAATTTAACCTGAAAGGTCAGGACAGTCTTTTGTCACTTCTTAAGGAAGCTTTTCCTTAAGGTCTAAAAGTATCTAGAAATGTGTTGTTGCCTTCCGAGCTGCAGTGTCCCACATACTGACCAGATGCTGTGTTTTCTCTTGCAGTGACTGTGAGGTGTTTCCCAAGAACCATGCTGCTCCCTTTTCCAAGGTCCTCACTTTCTACAGAAAGGAGCCCTTCACTCTGGAGGCGTACTACAGTTCCCCCAAGGAGCTGCCTTACCCAGATCCTGCTATAGGTTAGGACCATTCTGTAGCTTTAATTAAGAGTCTTGTCCATGTTCCAGGAGTTTCCTGTCTAATTACACAGTCTGGACATGCAGCCTACTACAGACAGTGTCGGGACAGGATTCCAAATGGATCTTGAGTAAAATAGGTGGAGTAACATGAAGTTTATGGACCAAAAGAGCATCCTAATGCTGGAGCAAACCTGGTAGGGGCACACTTAGAGTTGTGCGGTCTTTTGCTCTGGTCAGTGTAACACCAGGTTTTACAGCATACTTAGAGAATTCCAAATAGCTGTGTCTCACAGCTGAGTAAAAAACTGGATTGTCCAACCTGAGTAGATTCTGATATCCCTTGATTTCAGAATATCCATTGCAGTGGGCTGTGTCAGCAGCAGTTGGGGTTTGCTTTGCATTCAGCACTCAACATTAATCGAGTGTGTTTGGTTTTTTCTCTCTGGGATTATTTAGCTCACTTCTTGGTTCAGAAGGTCACTCCTCAAACAGATGGATCCAGTTCCAAAGTGAAAGTCAAAGTCAGAGTAAATATCCATGGCATCTTCAGCGTTTCAAGTGCATCTTTAGTGGAGGTTCATAAATCTGATGAGAACGAAGAGCCCATGGAAACGGATCAGCACGGAAAGGAGGAAGAGGTAACAGATCCATTGCTCTCAGTTGCTCAGACGCCTCATGAAGCACAACTGGCCAAGGTCTAGGAAGGGTCTGAGACTTGTGTGAGGATTTACTAGACACGTCCAGCAACTAAAATACACGATTAGGTACTAATTGTAGTATGTTACACCAGTGACAGATCTCTTGAAACGAGGATTTGAGGTTCCTAATCATGGACCTGTGCCTTGCCAAAGCAATGACTGGGAGCTTATACTTTACTCCTTGAGGCTCTGTTTCAGTTTTCATTCTGTTTCTTTTGCCTAAAGAGCATTAGAGGTGTTAAGGGATCAGCCTAGGAACAGAAGCAGTGATCTGCATTTGTTCAATGTGTGAAATTGGATCTCTCTGAATTTCAGAAGATGCAAGTAGACGAGGAGCAACAGAAGGCTGAAGAACAACAGCAAACTCAGCCTGAAAATAAGGCAGAGTCTGAAGAAATGGAGGTAACAGAAGCATTTGAGATTTTATTTTCATGAGATTCCTGAGAATATGAGGAATGTGAGCACATCTGCTGCCTTTGTCGTAGTTCTGGAAGCTGATCTTTTATTTCAGTGCACTGATGGTCTATTGTGATTAGAGCTTTAGAAAGGACATAAATGGCACTGATAACTGCAGACCTGTCAGGTGACCTGGTACTGATGAAATGGGGGAACTCTCCTGTTCATGGAAGAAATAATCATGTAGTTTTCAATAACTTAAATACTAGAACAGTGTTCTACCGTAAGCACCATCACCCATGAATGTAGACAGGGTGCCCAGAAAAGGTCAGTGGCTGCATTAATGACCTCAGACTTCAGCAGCTGAGGTGTCAGAATGGCAGGGAGTGCTTTGTTCTCATGTTGAGGCATTCACCCAGTAATAGTTTTACTAGTGTAAATCTTGACTGTTCCTCTTGAACTGATCTGTGGTGCTGTTTTAACTGTGAATATATTCCTTTAATGCAGACTTGCCAGGCTGACTCCAAGGACAAGAAAGTGGATCAGCCACCTCAGGCCAAGAAGGCAAAAGTGAAGACGACCACAGTGGACCTTCCCATTGAGAACCAGTTGGTGTGGCAGATAGGGAAGGATATGCTCAACTTGTTCATTGAGAATGAGGTAAACTCTTACCTGCCCCTGCTAAAATGTCACTGTTGGTCTCCAGAATTGTTGTGGTTCATTAAACATGGTTAAGGATGGGCAAGGAAAGATGAGAAGGAATAAAACATGCAGTTAGAAGTCTGAGGTGAACAACAGTGCCCCGTGGAGGCAGAACACATTCATTCCTCCTGTTCTGTGGTGCTGTAACTCTCAAAGGGCTGTTCTGCAGCCCAGATCATCTGCAGTTACAAGAGGAGGTTCCTGAGCTGGAGCAAGGTTGTTCTGTGCTGTGTTGGATATCACACCGAAACCGAAATGAGTTTTTAGTCATGTGCTGTGTTGGAACAGTTCTGTGAATGACAGTACTGCAAAGTCTTTATCATAAAGTTTGAGCCTTTGTTAACAGGGTGTCCTAGAAATAAATGTTAAATAATGAGCTTTTTAGCCAACTGACACCTTGTTCCCAGGGTAAGATGATCATGCAGGATAAGCTGGAGAAGGAGAGGAATGATGCCAAGAATGCAGTGGAGGAGTACGTGTATGAAATGAGAGACAAACTCTGCGGTGTTTACGAGAAGTTTGTCAGTGAAGATGTGAGTATTGCTGTGTGATTGCCCCCTGATGCACTGTGTTACAATGAACAGTTGTAGTTAATAACTTGTGGCCTGTATCACATGCTATGTTTACTTAAATTGTATATTCAGGCTTTAAATTTGGAGAAGTAACTTGCAACCTTTCTGGCTTTGAAGATAATCTGCTAAATGTGGCCCAGGGGAGGAGCAGCTGGTTCTCCTCCAAAGCACTTGCAGCAGTTGAGTTGGTATCAGAGTGTGTTTTCAGACTAAAAGCACTTACACAGTCATTTTAAGGCAACCTATTCTATTTTGACTCTTTGTCAATATTTAGGAATAGCTTTAGGATTAAAAAAAAGAATCAATTCCTACCCAGGAACGTAGTAGGTGGCATCAGTTTGACTGAACGTGGGCACCTGGATCTAAACTGGTTGCCTAAAAATCTCGTGGCATTATTAATGAGTTTTCCCTGTGGTACTGAAGGAGCTTGGTGTGTAAATAATGTAACTGTAGTTGTAGGGATGAATCACTGAACTCCTGACTGCATCTCTATTGACTGTAACGGAGCTTTGCCAGCCGGGTGTCTGCAGAGCACAAACTGGGCCATGCCAGGTGACATTTATGGCACCTTTGCTAAAGAAAAGTTTCACTCTGTTCTCAGACTTGCTCATATAGTGATGATGAAAATGTGCAGGGAAAAAAAAGCCTTTTATGTGGCTGTATTGATCTAAACTGTGGCTGTCACAGCTGGTTCTTCTTGGGCCTGTATCCACAATGCTGAGCAGAGAACATTTTATTTCTTATTTTTCACTAAAATAGGATCAAGACAGAGTTTCAGACAGAGCTCTTTATGTTCTAAAAATAAACCCTTCCAGAAAGGTTCCAAGTATCACTTAATGCCATCTGTCATCTAATAAATTATCTCACCTGCCTATTTTGTGTGCGTTGCCTCAGGATCGGAACAGCTTCACACTGAAGCTGGAAGATACAGAAAATTGGCTTTATGAAGATGGTGAAGACCAGCCCAAACAAATATACATTGATAAACTGACAGAACTGAAGGTAAGTGGTTCTAACATTCCCATGGAATTTACTGAAGCTGGAGAACTGTGTTCCAGTGAGGAGCTGTCAGGAGTCTGCTGAATCGGAGGTGAGCTCTGTAACAAACAGCTTGGTTTGGGTTGTATGAGAGGAGCAGATCTTCAACAACACAGGGCTGAGGGAGGCTCAGTCTTTTTTGTAATTGGAGGAGTCCGAGTCCCGAGGAGTTCAGAAAGGCTGATGTATCCTGTCAAACCACAGTGATGCTCCATGTGTTTTGATATTTGTTGTGCTTTTTTTCAGGCTCTGGGTCAGCCTATTCAGGCAAGATTCCAAGAATCAGAGGAAAGACCAAAAGCATTTGAGGACTTGGGGAAGCAAATCCAGCAGTATATGAAAGCTGTTCACGCATTCAAAGCAAAGGTATTTACATATTTAATTTCTGCAAAATGCAAGGGAATGGTACAAGTANTTCTGCAAAATGCAAGGGAATGGTACAAGTATTTTGCAAAGGTATTTACATATTTAATTTCTGCAAAATGCAAGGGAATGGTACAAGTATTTTTTGAATTTTAGGTAGCTGCTTCAGACAAAAATCTGGTGCAACTTCCAGTCGAGCTTATGAGTTCTTGATGTTTAATAGATTTTCAGAAGTGGATGTTGGGCCTTGCACACCTCAGTCTCTTTTTAATCAGGTGTTGATTTCCTCATGGAGGCAAAATGCCAACAGCAGTAGAGCTTTAGGCCTCTGGTTACAGAGCTGTAGGTGACCAGCTCAGTTGATTTGCTAACCAGAACAGCTCTTGGCTAAATGCTCTTCAGTATTTTGAAGCTAAAAGTTTGAAGGAACACAGATGCAGTTTGTGCTCAGACACTGACACAGCTGCTCCTGCTGTGGCTGTTCCAGGATGAGCTGTACGAGCATCTCGACGAAGCAGACGTAGCCAAGGTGGAGAAGAGCGCGAATGAAGCCATGGAGTGGATGAACAACAACCTCAACCTTCAGAACAAGAGGAGTCTTACTTTGGACCCAGTTATAAAAGCAAAAGACATACAGGCTAAAGTTAAAGTAAGTTCTACATAATTTGCTGAATTTCCATGAATTTTCTGTTTATTGGTCTAGTTGTTTGTGCTCAGAAAACTCGGAGGTGAGAGATCTCAAAAGTACTGGGGAACATCAACCCTTAACTTAAATATCCCAAAGGCTGAACTACAGCTGTGAGAGATAAAACCATTTCTAACGATGTGTTATTTCTCTTGTTTTCTAGGAATTGGCAAATATTTGTAATCCCATTGTGAACAAACCCAAACCCAAGGTGGAGCTGCCCAAGGAGGAGCAGAAGCCGACGGAACCCAACGGACCATTGGACGGGCAGGGAGACGCCGGGAGCGGGACACAGCCCCCCGAGCAGGGCACTGCCCCCACAGGCACCGAGAAAAAGCTTCCAGAGATGGACATTGACTGAATTTCAGCACTTGTTTATATTATTGCAAACTACAATAAAGCTTTAAGTTGTCAACTTTGTATGTTCTGAATACAAACTGAAGCAAGTGAATCCCACAGTGCTCTTGGTGACTCTTGGAGAGGTTTGGGCAGGGCAGCAGGTCAGAACACGGAGGTGGCGCAGGACTCGCTCAGCTCAGCAGTGTTTGCCTTTTTACTGATTGTATTTAGAGGTTTTGGTAGTCTAACTAGACCTGTAGGAACAGCCATAAGCTGCTTCTCACTTTTTAACGTCCAGGGTGAGTCTCAATCCTCCTTTGAAGGAAGGAGACAGCAACATCTGAAGTCTGATGTGCACACTGCTCTTCCCTCTCCCTGTGGATTGCTGCAGGGAGGGCAGGGAAGAGCCCGAGGCAGAGTCTTCCATTGCCCTTATTTTAGTGTTAATGCCTGCTCTGGACTCACTCTGATTTGCACTGGAACAGTTGATGGTTACAGGAGGTTTGCAGAGCAGTGGGTGGTTCATCAGCACCTTTATTCCTTAGCCCTGACTGCAGATCAGACTCAGAATGTTCTCCTGGACATGGGAGTGGGTTTCTGACAAGCTCCCCAGCTAATTAGGCCCTGTAAACTCTTTGTCTCTAGTTAAATTAGCTGCTTGTAGAAAGAGTGAATACTTGTATTTCAGCTGCCTACACTGATAGTTGATTCTGACTTGTTCCTAACATTTTCTGGCAGGGGTATGCTTGCTTCCACGAGGCCTTCATTTGGAATGCTTGGTTTTTTGTTTTGGTTTCTTTTTTTCCAGGAAAACCAAGAACTGACAGATATGTTGGTTTGTTGGGTTTTTTTTCTATGAGCTTTATACAATGATTTGCTTCTAGTACTGGTTGTCATTAAACTTGCAAAAATTAATTTGTATGTGTTAAAATCCAAAGCTGAAAAACACCCATTCAGATATTGCAAGAAATAAATGCACTGGATTCTACTGGATCACCTGCTGCAGCTGTTGATTCCAATGGAGAGAGACTGGGGTGGATGGAAGGGCTGTGTCCCTCCTTGGAGTGTGCAGGGAGCTGCACCGGGGCTTTGAGGGTTCCGTGCTCACGGGGCTGCGGGTGGGGGTGATGGGTGTCAGTTCGCCGCCCTGTACTGAATGCGAACCAGGGAATGTCCCGAGTTGGAAGGGACCCGCAGGGATCATCGAGTCCGACTCGCGGCCCTGCACAGACACCCCAGCACTGCCACCCTGTGCGTCCCTGGGAGCGTTGTCCCAGCGCGCCGCGAGGCTCGGGGCCGTGGCATTCCCCGGGCAGCCCGTGCAGGGCCCGAGCATCGCTGATGAGCGCGGGGGCTCAGAGCCCGCTCGGTGCCTGCCGGGGGCGGGGGCGGCGCGGCAGGGGGGACCCGCAGCGGGCACTGAGCCCCCCGGGCTGGGCCGGCCCGGCCCTCCCGGCCGCCGG
>WBMZ01000291.1:159-21508 GCA_013400975.1 Atrichornis clamosus
CACACGCACAGATCTTCCCCACCTCCTTTTGTGTTTTTCAAAACCATATCAAAGACTGGCCAGGGTGATCAACCATTCTTTTGTGTTCTGATTGCCTGGCATTTGCATAGGAGTACAACTCGCTCCTGCCAGTTGTCTCCCTGGTAAGAAAAAATTCACTAAGAAACACAAACCCACCACACTGGCATAGAAGTTTATTAATAGCTATATACTACTGAACACACTGCTCCATACCTGTTTGTAATTCTTGTGATTATTCATTTTTTGTCCTCCCATTCTTGCCTCTAAAGTGAAATAGTAAATGATTATTTCTGTACCCCAGAATCTTCCCACTAATCTTCATTAATGATTATTTCTGTCACTTTCAAGCTGGTTCTGTAAAAATTGTACAATTGACCAAATCTCTCTCTCATTTGCTCTTTGGCTACATTATTTATGTCAAGTGAGAACAGAATCCCTCTAAGTGTGAGTAAGACCTGAATTTGGCTCAAAGTATGCTAAAAGCTCTCCCGTCCTATTATGGATTGCATCCAGTATTTTTGGAGGAAAATATCATGAACTGAACAGAAATGGGGTACCTTTGTTCTGAAAAATTATCAGGAAAATATGTTAACAGATACAGTTGAAAAAAAAATTAATTAGAGTTTAAAAAGTAAATGAAAAGAAAACAAACATCTTTAGGGCTGCTATAAAATGAGAAGCAGACTGTATTCCAGTGGAAACCACTAATGGTAAAATTCTTCTTTCAGACTCTCATAAATCAGGGTAGCCTCACTTTGACAGAGTCATGCCAAAATAGCAGTGGCATAGTCGGCTCATTTTGGCCTTACAAACTTGGCATTTGTCATTGTAGGTCTGATCCAAATTCAGTAGAACCCCTTGGGAATCTTTATATTCAGATAATGGGATTTGGATTGGGTGGCACAAGTTTAACATGAATCATAATTAGCTAAATTTGGTATTTTTATGGCTCGTAATATGCAAGAGATCCACATGAGCCAGCTGGAACATTGATCTTGTTGCTTAGGAATGGAAGTGAAACCATGAAATGTTTCAGTTGTCCACATAATTTCACTCAGATGGTACCTAAGTAATTACCACACCAGAACCAACTTGGACCCTGATCTCATATCATGGATCCTGTCTCCTGGTGTCCGATCGTCAGTGAAGAGATTCTCCACTTTTATTTTTCATAAGTCTTGGCCATTCATAACACTCATCTCATAATGTTGATGTTGTTAATTGCACTAGTATTTAATATGCTACAGGAATAGCATTATTTTGTCTACTATATTTGCTTAGTTCATAATGTTCTGCACATGTTGTGGGCAGGAGAACCCAGAGGTCACAAAGCCTGTTTCTGATCTCATTTACTTTGGAGTTGCATCAACATAATTTGATGAACTTCAGTGAAATTATTCTTGGTATATAGTAGTGAAGCACAAGTACAAATCTGAGGTCTACTCTAGGTCTCTTGATCTTCTAGACTGACATGGCTCATGCTGAGGGTAAGAAGAAGCTGTGGTTGACATGTATAGATGTATATTTACATAATGATTCTTTAAAATGGCTGTTAATGTTCAAAAGGAAAAAAAACCCCTTTCTCTGTTCATCAGAGATTTTCTGGAGATATTAGACTGGTGTTAGCACCAGCAAAATTTAGCCCAGTGTATGGTGTGCTTGGAAGCAAAACTACACAGGAGTACTTGCATCCCTTTTTCAAAATGCTCATGCTGTAGAAAACGTCTGTCACTTTCTGTATTGATGAAAGGAAAACAGCCAATTTGAATGAAGAGAAGAAGGCTTTATTCTCATCTTCATCTAAGAAACAAGCAGATGAAAGGAAAGGATGCTTTTGTATCAATATCACAGAAAGGGTAAAGAAATTGGAAATAGATTAATGATTTATTGTTCTTCCAGCAGCACTTTTAAATATATGGGAAAATTGGCTTTCAGTATATACAGCAGCTGCTTACATAGCATGACTAAAGAAAGACCCTGTGAATCTGAAAGGTCCCATATGAATGACACCTGAAACGGAAAATGTCTATTTCTACTGCAGATGGGATTGTGTGGCTTTCTCATGCCTTGCCAGTAATTTGCCAACATTTACATTTGATCTTTGGCTTGCAGAATCATTGATTTAGCAGGCTGTAAAGGCCCCTCTCCCCACCTGCCATTTGCACCAATATAAATCATTATGTTACAACCATTCCTTTTTCTAGGTGTCAAGAAGAAAAGCCATCACCTGAGAAAAGGGGAGAAGTGGTGGCATAAATCCCGTGCAAAGTTCTGCATCACTTACTATGCTGAAGAAAATTCGAGGTGTGTCTCTTGGCTGCAGGACAACCATTTCACCACGGAGAGAAGAAAGGTGTCCTTAGTAGTCAGGTGTGGGAGAGTGTTTGCTAACAGAGAAGATCTGGACCAGAAGAGCATACGGAGGGGACAGCCCCGTTTTTGAATGTTGCCTGGCATCATCCCCAGTGGAGCTGCTCTGCCTCTGCAAGAACAAGTCACTTCTTCTAAGTGAATGACCTGACTACTGCAGTCTTTTTGTTAGGATGGGTGGCAACCAGTTTCGTAAGGCCTTGGTACTTGTGACTTAGAACAGGAGAGCAGATAAAGTCTTGAAACACTGTATGAGGCTGGAAGCTCTTATTTCTAAACCTGATTTGAGGCAGCACCAGCCTTCTTGAGGTGTTGTCTCTCTATGCCAACATGTGTGACGGAGAAACAGACTTGGGTGCAGAAAGAATGTGTGCTCTTTGTGAGGCCCCGGCTGGTAAAGAGGTATGCAGTACAATTTATTTTCTGAATTAATATTCCTTGAGCAGGCCCTGGGACTGTATCTGTTTCTTAGATCTCTCCAGTTAATGAAATGGCCGAATACAATCATCTGGCAATAGAATTGCACTTCAGCAATACAAACAAAGACACTAATTTACATTTGTGCCAATACCATTAATGTAAATTGGTTATTAGCTATTTATGCTAAAAGGCTGTAATAAAAATCATAAAGGTAGTTTTATTAACTACATTTTGCTCTATGAAATTGATGCTAGAAGGCACGCTTTGCAATCAGTTGCAATAAGGCAATATGGCATTTGTTCCACCTAACTAACATATTTATAAACAAATTACTACCCCTTTTTCTTCACTTTGCATTTTATAATACATCACTGCTATGAAGTTAATAGGACAATGCTTTTGCAATGCTTTTGTAACTCAATTCCAATGTTGTATTGTTCTTTATCCTATCATTCTCATGCATATGTAGGAAGGGTTAATTAAAGAAAAAATGGCATTTACAAACAATTATAACACAGGAATAACAAGGAGGGAAATGTGTTTCAATCATTGCTTTTAACTAGGGACATGGGGAAGACTAGGGATAGCAGGAAAACAGGGTGGCACCTGACCCCCCTTCTGGTTTTAGACTCTTCGTGCATCTGTGGGAATATTTCCTGGGTTGCATGGGTCAGATTTTCCCTTATGTGGTGCTGTCATACCCATGCTGATGGAAGGGAGAGCCTGTGACCTCCTTGTTTTCTGGCACAGACATTCCAGTGTCATACTATGTAATCTGGGTCCTCTCCTGAGCCTTTCTGCAGCACTTGGGTACTGGGTCCACTGCCCCACAAGTCAGCCATGAAGGCAGTAATGGCAAGAGAAAGGGAAGAGGTAAGTCTGGTGGAAAGAGGAGAAAGTATTTTGGAAATGGCATGCTCTTTGGAAAGAAATCCAGAAGTACAGTGTGAGCATACAAATGGAACACAATGCCTGCGTCCCTCTGCCGTGTTGCATAAGCATCTGTGTAAAGTGACAGAGAAGATTAAAAGGTTGCATGAGGCACCCAGTCCCAGAGATCTCAATGGTGCCACTGGGGCTAGACTTGGACAAGGCTTTCTTTTGCCAACAGAGCCAGAGACAGCAGCACTGACCTCCTGTTCTCCTTGTTCTGGCTCCCTTGGCCAGCACGGTGTCACAAAACCAGCTCCCCAAAATCCAACCCAGGAGAACAAACCATCTTAACTCGGATTGATCCCACAATCCAGTTGTACCCATCCCAACCAGCTGGCCTGGTGCTGCTGAGGAGGGCAGTGTGAAGACCCCTGGTGGGAGGAAGAAGAGGGAGAAAGGAGAGGAGGGGCCAGGACTGACACTGACACTAGCACTGACACCTGCAGCCTACATGTTAGGCAGAAACAACTTTTACTGTTCACTATGAGTGAAGGACAGATGAAGGGAGTGATGCTTACATCAGAGGGAGGTCACAGACTGGCTCTCTGGAAGACTTGAACATCCACAGATGTTGCAAACTGGGCAATGATATGAAGAGTGGGACATGTGGCATGGTCTGAGGGCTGGGCACACTTGCCAAAACGCTCCCAGGTATTGGGGGGAGGGCTGGGTGCTCAGGTTTCTGTGCCTCAGGGCACAGTACAAGGGGCCTTTACGTGATTCCTGCCCTGACCTGCCCATCACTGTGTCAGGCATTGGGGCTGATGTTCTGCTCTGTCTCTCTCCCAGGAGGAGCTGCATTTGAAAGTCTGATGTTAGTTCCTCATCAGGGAAGTGGCTCCAGAATGTTTTGGACCTGGGAAGCCATTTTGAGCAAACAAAAGGTGCCAGGGTGTGATTTGAGTTTGTCAGATAAACCTGTCCCTGTCACCTGCCTCTTTCAGGGGCAGTGCTTCAGGCATGCAAACCAGACCTGGTTTGGCTTCACCATCATGTTGGTGCTCTTTCAGCCAAGTATTTGGGTTCCTCGCTTACTTTTTTGACTACTGCTCCTTTGGCGAAGGTAGGATGAGAGAGATGAAGGTGCATGCTTTCCTTTTCCAGAAATTCAGTTTTTAATTCAAACAAAACTGCAATATACCTAATGGCAACTCTAAATTTGGAAGTCAGCTTCTAATTTCTGTAAAGAACGTATTCTGATGAATGCAAAAATTTCCAGTTTGAGGAATTCATATATGACAGTGGAATTTCAATCTTTCACATTGAAATTAGAAGTTCACATGAAATTATATTCTTAAATTATAGTGTCATCTAATCCAGCTATGTCTGATCTCTAATAGTCTGATGCTAGTTATTTTAAGGAAAAATAGATAGTTTGGAAAAGAGGGACGTAGATCTATTTTTTGTGCAAAGAGATTTATAAAATCACAATAAGTAATAGCTAGCAAGTAGCTTTGTGTGTAGAAATATTTTTGCCTCAAGTACATTGGCATTCTCCATGTGAGGATGTATAGGACGTTCCATGACAAAAAATAGCCTGGTACTTCATTTGTTCTGGTAAGGAAGAGCAGTAGATAATTTCTGTGGTGAGTCCATATCAGAGGCTTTTCAGTTGCTGGCATTCAGTGACCCTTCAGTAGGTTGTTCTTAGAGGGTTCATGTTGATAGCCAGGAAGGGGGTGCCCTGCTCTCCTCTGACCACTTGGTTCTGGCTTCAGGGTAGAGCACTGGTTGTTCTGGCTTCAGGGTAGAGCATGAAAAACAAGTTAATAATTGACCTATGATCCTTGTTTTTCATTCTTGGGACTACAGACACAGAAATGATAACATCTGCTTTTTCAAAACCTTCTTATAATGAATAGAATTTTTTTACATCTCATGTTAAAAACAACAGACATGGTAGGTCAAGGAATGAGTGATTTTCTGTCTTTTTTAACGAGCGTTCTTTAAAGAATGAGAGATCAGATACTGCTAGGGAGGATCATGTAGCATTCAGAAAACTTTGTGAATCAGCCGCAACAGGCTGAGACTGCCATTTTCTGTATGACTTTCCAAGTTCACATAAAGGTTACATGGCTTCCAAGATGAAAAGCACCCCTCTGTTTTTTTCTACCACAGCCTTTTTCCATTACTAAAAATGAGGATTGTGATGAATCATGTCTTCAGATGAACATCAAACACAAGTCTGTAGTCTTCAGTGAGCATTAAATATAGATGTGAATATAAAAAGAGAAGAGGAGGTTATTATGTAGGAAGAAGGAGGATAATAGCTAGGCACAAGATAGATATTGAACATGTGCTTTCTGTTCTTTTGGTATCCTACATTCTTTTATTTGGGGAGAAGAGAGCAATGAGTTAGCATGACCCCGTTGTAGTCTATAGGCTCTCAGCAGAAAATTAGGATGAATAGTAACTATCAGCTATGAAGCAATTACAACTCTGCTCTATCTCTGTAAATATCGGAATGGATATTTCATCCAGCTTTGTACTTAAATGTCTTCATTCAGCAGTATTTTGTGTCATGCCACAGAGGAACCCCAGAGTTTAAATTTTCTTCTTTCATCAAGGGGCCTAGTTACAGAGAGCCTGCAATTGAACCTGGTCTTACTACCCTCATCTGTAAGGCTCTGCTCATCCCTCCATGCCCTGTACAAGCAGCTACAAGCAGTGTTTTGCTTTTCCTCATTTGACACACAGTGTGAGCAGGTTGTGTCTCTGATGAAGATTTGTTTAAGCATGTCTGTTTAGCATGCTGCCACTACACTGCAGTAGTGGGCTTGTGGGGTATTCCTGGATGTGTCTCATTTGAAGACTGTATCTCCAAAGGCCTCAGTGCTCAGGTCATGTATTGGACTTCAAGACTATTACCACAACCAAATACAGTGATTTCTCTCTCTGTTATATCTAAAACATTCTGGATATAAATGCTGAGATCACTGCCTTGGCTGCACCCCACAACTGCCTGGCTTATTGCAGACTGAAAATAGGATGGCCTGTTAATCCTCCATATGTGATTTGAGGGTACAGTCTGAGAAATGTGTCACAGAAAGTAAATGAAAAGTTGCATGGTGCAGGCAACCATTTCAACCAGGCTAAGGCCAGACTTATCACTAGCTAGCTTCCTCTTGGTAAGGAGGTGTGTCTTTGAGTGATTTGCGACTGGTCTATTCCATTATCCTCTGCTTAAAGCCCAGAAAACGAGTGCTGTACATTTACGCCCGGTACCGGATGTGTGTGGGGCGAAGGGGAAGGACTGGGGCTTTTTGGTGCGGCGGGTTCGAAACCTCGCAGCTCGGGCTTCCCACGGCGCTGTGTAGCGTGGTTCTTGCTCACCTGGCGTGGCTCCTGGCCCAGGCCAAAACCCCTTTTCCCTTCCCTGGATCGGAGAAGCTGCAGCAGCGATCTTCGGACTGTTCCGAGATGAACTGAGCAGCTGTTGGTCCGGAGCAGTGCAGCGGTAGGAGCGGGGCCACCCCTGCTCCGGCCCGCCGGGCCCCTGCGAGCCGGCAGGAAAACATCGAGCCCAGCTGCTCTGCCCGCTGTGATCGCCCTGCTGTGCCCCGCCGGGGAGAGGATCAGCACCAGGCGCCCACCAGACCTTCGCCTGCGGCCTCGTGAGAGCTCTGGCACTCGGGGTGGCGGGGGGAAAAAGCCGGCGCCATCTTGGCACCATGTGTCAGAAGAGTATTCTCTGTCATTTTGTTCTGGGTTAAGTTTTGTTAGTTTAATAGTTAGCACTTGTTACCCTTTTTCTGCTTGCTTCTATTTGCTAATAAACTGTTGTTTTTTTCACTTTCCTCCACTGTTACTCATTTTGTACTTGCAGAAAGGGCTTGTTGGGACCCCCTTAGAGGAGAGGATTCATCTCCGGAGCATCCTCTCTTAAATTGTCTCTAAAACCGAGACAAGGTGCTTGTCACCCAATCACTCTTGGAATCTGATGGATCTTACTGTATTTTAATGTCTATCAAATCTCTCTTATGTGTTTAATGTGACATTTCAATCATGCTTCTCTTCTTCTATTGAGAAAATACCAAAAAACCTTGTTCATTAAACCATCTATTCTAGTCACCTTTCTCCACAGAATACCCAAAACTGTATTGTGCTGAAATAGCAGCACATTTGTATCTTTTGAGGATGGAATTGGGACACTTTTCCTTGTGACTTTGTGGAGTTCCTAGAATACAAAGTTTTAAAGACTTGGTTCATTTTGTTATTCAAAGTGAGAAACTTAACTGTGAGATATAATGCAAGAGCCTTCAATGATTAAAAGTGCTTTGTAACTCTAGGTTAAGACAGGAAACTTCTTCTAAAACCATTTAACACTTCGGAAAGAGAATCAAAAGTCATAATTCAAATACAGCCCCTTTAATTAAGTCTTCCAAAGATAAAAAGGGTCCTCTGGAAACTCTATGAAGATATTGCTAGCAGGAAAAAGTCATACCGACTTTTCATATACATGTCTTCAGTGGACGACTTCAATGATCAGAAGAGCCCTTAATGATTGGGCTTAATTGTTACTCATCAACACCACTGCACCATCTGTCCTGAAGTGGTAATTTTCTGTGATAGCTGTATAATGCTACAACAGCAGCGCTCTTCAAATATCAGGATATTGAATTAATGATGAAGGGATTTTCATTAGCACTGGAAAAAACTGCCTCAATTTAAAAAAGTTTTTTTCAAAAATATCTGGTCAAGGATCATTTCAACTTTTCAAGGCAACTCAAATGCATGTGATAAACTCAGCAAGGCTGCTGTGCCATGTGCTGGTCCTGACCCCTCCAGGAATTTCTATCAGCAATATTTCAGGTCTTCCCTTAGAAGATCTTGCTTTAGACTTCTCATTTTCTCCTGCTTAGGTAGGGAACAGCATTCCCTTCAGACTCTTTGCTTGGCTTTAGTTGCTTGGAAAGTCAAAAAGATTGCTTTGTACTTCCAAAAACTTGTCACTTGATCTACTTTCTCACCAAAAATTTCTCACCAAAAAGAGATGCTAGTAGGATTTTGAGGTCTCTGCTAAACTGTAGAGGAGTACAGAATCCAGGCAAAACATTTTCCAGCTGTCTTCAAGACCTGCCAAAGGTTTGAAGTTACTTGCCCTGGGAGTGCAAGCTAGCTGAAGCCTTTGCAGACAGAGAAGAGCACATAGGAGAGACCTGGCAACTCCATGGAGACTAGGGAAAAGGATTATTTTGGCACACTGTGGGGAGGCACAGATACAGCACAATCCTTCCAAGTATGCAACTATTTGAGGTCTCTGGAAGCCAAACATGCACATTCTGGGAAACTTCTCTGAAATGAAGTTTTTGTTTCTGATTTGACTTACAGAAGAGGTGTGTAACTATCAACATTGTAAAATTCTACTATCTGTAGGGTTTTACTGCTTGTGAAAAACTGAAAGTCTGGAAAGACCCTCAAGAACTTACCATATCCATCTCTTTCCAGTGTGACAAAATGGGTTACTTTTGTTGTTATTCCTCTGCACAAGGCTTTGCAGGCAGCCTTTGCAGGTGAGTTGTTCCAGGACTTCACTATACTTGCTCCTGGAGAGCTTCTCATGATGTCCAGCTTGTATATAGCTAGCCTGCTGCAGTAGGCCCACTTGGTCTGGTCTGTTCCACCATGGGCAAAGGGACAGCTGGTTTGTTTCCTCTTTGCTGTAACCTTTTATGTGTTTGAAGTTGAATTTCCTGCAGACGCATTCTTGATCAGTGCTTGGAGATAACATTCTCTACAAGTGTGGGACCTCATGGCTTTCAGAAAGGCAGTGGAAAGCAACAGCTGTCTAAATTCTTCCAGCTGCTGCTAATAAACTTCCCGCTCTCTGCTCTGAGCTGTCTGATGGCACATGCTGTGAAATGTCAGAAAAGGAAAGCCTCTGGCATAGAGCCTGTCTTTTCCTTGCATGGATGAGAAGGATTATGAACCTGTCTGGGCTGCTGTAATGCTAAGTGTGGCTCTTTGTTCTGCTGCCCAACCAGCAGCCCACGCAAGTTTGCAATTGTCCTCTTGCCCGTTATCTGAACACACGGCTGCTAATCCTGTCCAAAATGCCTGTTTATGGTCTAGGTATCACTCCCTGATGGACCTTACGTTACTACTGAGGGTCAACTATCGGCATTTTGAGTTTCATTTTGCCCAGGAATTGCCATACAAGCTATTTTTATTCTTGCATTGTCTTTTCCTGCATATGGTGGGAGATGTGACCATGCAATCCACAGCCAGAAAAAATTAGCAGTGTTACAAAGTGTGCTGAAAGCAGAATCAGGCTACCTTGTGTACACTCACAAGCACCACGATGAAGTCTGAGCATTGTCAACACACAAATTACCTTATTACAGTGATTTCTTTTTAAATACATAATTTTTAAATGATTCTTTGTTCCATTGCTGAAATTGCTAACACTAACAGTAACAGCCAAATGCTTCTGCCCTATTGATGAGACCCAGAGATGAATCCAGGAATAACTCCATGGCCTGTGGGATCACAAACCTGCTGACTGATTTCATAAGAATTTCTGTGTTATATGTGTGCAAGATCCTGGCATAAAAAGTGTGTCTGGTTGTGTCTCTAGTACCTTATTCTTAAAGCCACTAAGAATGAAGAGTGACTTCACTCTTCTGCTGTAGCGTTTCAGCTTGACTATCGTCTTCAAGAATAGCATAAGAAAAGGGATCTTGAGCTGTTACAGGCTCTAAAAAGTATCCTGAGGTTTGAAAGTGAGATCCAGGCACCATGAGAAATAACAGATTGTTGCGATTTCAGCAGGCTGAGGACTTTCCCTGGAAGGATTTTCTAAGGCTTATCTGCACCTGCTTTGGACTAGCAGAGTCTGGTGTTTGGAGTGCCCTCATCATCCCCAATAGCATAATCATGAAATCATTTTGCCGTTCCTACCACAGTCATTGCACTTTCTCAAGTTCTTTTACTTGGCTTTATTTACAGATCTGTTTGTTTGTGTATCTTTTCTTTTTTTTTTTCCCTTAAAACTCTCCCAGTGTCAACAAATGTGAGTTTTCTGCAGGTCAAAGGGGGAAAGTGTGTGCACCTTGGTCCTTGTATTTTACCTTGTTTGAGAATGAGCCAATTCACATGTAAACAGTGTAACTAGTAACACAGTTGCTTTCTGTACCTTTAAATTAGGCTTAAAATTATTCATCAGGATCCCACGAAAACCTGAAGTGTATTTTACAGCAACAAAGTCTCAAAAGCAAAAGACAAGAATGATTTCTTGCACATAAATTTGTCTCTCCCCTCTCCCTCCTATCTCTGCTTTTTTGTTATTACACTGTTAAGAACAAAATTTAAAACCATGCCGTCAGAAGCCATAGAATTATAATGTCAATGACATTTGAAAAAAGTGGGATTTTGTGTACAGCCTCATTTATTTCAGCATGTAATGCTAAATGAAGAACTTAGCCTATAGAGAGTTCCCTGAAAAATGCTTAGTTTCCAGTTGCTGACAAACCTTTAATAGAGACCAGTGCAGAGTGGGGCACGAACATGCGATTCTCTCCTGGCCTGCAAGAGGGCTGTTCCCAATGCCTTACTGAAAATACTAACAGATGTGCAACAATAGAAGTGTTCCATGCCAAAGTCCTGTTCCTGCAGTGCTACTGGTGAAAGTGAATCACTTCTTATCTGGGTTATATGGGGGTTATATGGCTTCCTATCTCAGGAGCAACAAATGGGGGCTCCTTACCCCACACCTTGATCTGCTGTTGGGAGCAGGACTGTGAGGGTGCATGGCTGCCTGTGTCACCTCCCCTAGGTACAGCTTCCACTGCATCTGTGAAGTCATACGGAAAATATTAGAAAAAGTCAGTTCATCTCTTGCTTTACTGGTCTGAGAAGCTCGGTGTAGACTTAAGGTGCAGCATACAGAAAAAAGCAAGGAATGCATGGTCTTTGGTGGGACTTTCCTGCTTCTGCTTCATATCAGTGAGAAATGCCTCTGGGAATGGGGTTTGGGTGAAACAAACAACTTGTGTCTTGCTCCATGAAGTTATGACAGGGCAAGGAAAAGGACATTGGAACTGCTCCTATCTAGAACAGACACAGGTCAGTTCAACCTCTTACCTAGCATTTCTCATCCTGCATGAGAACGTATGAAATTGTGTGGGGCAGGGACACTTGGGAGGAGGTGTGCTGGCTAGATGGCCTTTTTAGTACAGGGTGAAGTGGTGGGAAGGCAAAGAACCAAGAAAAGTGTGGGAGGAGTAGGCGTGAACCAGAGACAAGCCCAGGCCTAAAATGTTACTACTACAGACTAGTGCAAACCGCATGCTGGATTTCGAGTCTGAACTTGGTCGTAGCTACCAATGACCATACACCTGTAGCCACTGCTGCCCCTGTTATTTTGAGATGTATTTTCAACTGTGGTAGCCTTTCTTTCTTTGGTGGACCCAAGGGAATACTCAATTTTGCCTGGCTGATATCACTACTGGGATATATTCTGAATATTTACAGATTCACCCTTTGCAACAGGGATTGGAAAGTTCTTCATCTTGACTTCTGTTGTGTTTTCCATGTCTTAATATTTGTGTGGCCATTCTGTGTCAATGAAGAATGGCCCTGGTGCCCATATGGTTATAATCTGACTCTACATGGCCAATCTGGCATTAATATGATCTACTAAGGTGACATTTTCATCCTTCAAAGTGTACTTCATGTTTTCTAGAAACACAATAGCAACATCCCACCTGATAAAATTTCTAAAATCTGCCCTGAAAGTTTCACTTTGCTGATGCTCTTGTGATACTAATTTTTCTGCATTCCAGCTCACATTGTAAGTCTTAAAGTTTGAGTTTTGAGAAGTCAAATATTAAAAAACATTTTAATGGTTTAACAATTTGATCTGGTGTTTGACTAGTCTGAAATGAAGCTTCCAGTGAGGACTCCTCTGTCTGACCTTAGACTCGCTCATAACACAATTCAACTTGAAAAGGTTGTATAGCTCTGTTAATTTCTCAGGGAACTGGGATAAGATTTGTGCTTGTAATCACACTTGAGGAGTCATGGTAATCCATCCTGCACGTGCTCAGGTGTGAGCTTAAATGTAGCTGTTCTTTTCAGTGAAGCTACATGGGTATTTGAAGGAGCTGATGGGTTTTCCAGAACTAGACCCTAGTTTTTTTCTAAATTTGGTACAATTCAAGTAATTTAAGAACTAACAAGGAAAAAGCAGCTGTGTACTATTTTCTAAATGAGAATATACCTTAAAGTTTTCTCTGTCTAGCAGGATCCTGTGATACGAAACAATCACATCTGTCTTTACTAGCATTCTCCATGACATCTTAATGAAAATTAAGAGATGCATGTTTTCTGTGCCAGCATCATCCTGGCATTTATTAACTGGTTGAGCTAAAAACTAGCCTTAGAGAGAAGTAATGAAAACATGAATCCAGTGTGACTTGATGATCTCTATAGTTAATAGTCTCATTAGTGATGTAACTGTTTTAAATGATGGTAGAATATCTCAATATGCACATTAATGTAACACTTCGATTATTAGTTATCCAAATGCTGAACTAAATTAATTCCTTATATTATTCCAGGGAGGTCTCATCATGCCAGAAATAAAAGTGGTCCATATTATTCTCAGTATGATTGTTATGACTAAATTAATACTAGCTTACTATCTAAATATCTGATGAAAGCCGAGACAGACTTTCTATACAACCAGAAATAAGTATCAGGGTCTTTTTTTAGAGCTGTAGATCTGGACGGCCTCAAGAGTTTGTGCAACTCATTCCTTGCTGAAACACAGGAGCAACGATGCTCAGGTTATTCCTGGCAGATGTTTGTCTAATTTGCTCAAGAAACCTTGAATGATGGAGATCCCACAAGCTTTCACAGCTATCTGCTCCCCTGCTTGACATCTGTAGTGTACATAAATCACAGGACATTCAGAGATGCTGAAAGGCAGCCAGATGCCTGCCTCTTCTAATAATCAAAATGTATTAGGAACTTAGATAATTTTCACAATTTGGGTATTTGTGACCTTGATTTTTATTTGTTACATGTTTGCAGGTCTATTTGCTAATCGGATAAGTTGAGGTAAAACTAAAATCAAATTGTCTAGCATTATGCTTTGGATAATGGATAATGATGTTAATACACAACAAGTCCATCCAGAGGGTTGTTCTGTATTCCAGCTTCTTGTTAGGCAGATATGTGCTGGGTCTTGTGTGAATGCCTCTTACACAAAATTGATGACGTTGCTGACGAACTCTCACCCAGGAAAAAAACCTTTATCCAGCTAAAAATGAAGATTCAGAGGTCTGATTTTATCATAATTCCATAGTTGGAATAAGTTAATTTTCTCAGTACCCATTAGGGGAATAGTATTGTGGTGCTTTACTGCTATCAGTGTTTTATACAGAATTGCCTTGACTGTCACAAATATCGAGAGAGTGCCTAACGGATTGTCAGACTCCTCAAGTAGCATTGATTTTACTGCTGCAATATTCAGATGATGAGGTAATTGCCTCTTACCAGCTTATTGAAAAAGTCTTGTTAAAGCAGTCAATGGTCATGGACTTATCTAGCTTCCTCATTTCTCTTTGTTTCTGTTCTGGCTTTCTTTTTTCATTGGTTTTTTTGTTTTTTTTTTTTTTTTGATCCATTGCATCTGTGTTTTCTGGAAGGGGGGGAAAAGGTCAAGACATACCTCTGTGTCCACAAATATCAGAAGGTTACCACTATTGCTTCCAGCTCTTGGGATAGATGTCAGTCTGTGATAAGGTGCTGATAAACTTGGACCCTCAGTGGTGCTCAGCATATCAGGCAGAAGAAAACAACAGGAGTTCAGCTCAGGAGATAATTTGCACACACAGACACTTGCACACCATGCACATGTGAAGTGGTATGGTACCTGCATGAGGTATTTATGCTAATGGGCTTTGCAATGAAAGTGGGAGTTCTGGGAGTCATTACCAGTGTGAAAATAGAGTTTTCTGCATGCTGTGAGACTGCACTGTCTTCTGGTGGTTGCATTGGCAGGAATGTTATTAAACGACAAATTGCCCATGCTGATTCAGAGTGCTCTCAGCATCTGACAGCACCCACAACTCTGCATTGCAGGCTATCCATAAGACCTTCTCCCCACTCTCAGCTGTATCTTCACAAGAACCTCCTGTATTTCTGGCAATCTCCTATTGATCACAAACTGCCAGAAACTTTAATCTGATTACAAGCAATGAAACTGGTTTCTATCTCTGGCGCCTGACTCAAGTTTCAGAGCAAAGTAAAAAGTATGACATCACCCCTGCTTGCATCTGTATTGGGTAGCTAATGAAATTACGTGGAGGGTTTGAAGACCATTAAAGTCAATGTTGATCCTTATTATTATTAAGAGCACTTTCCAATTTACTGCACCACAGGGCAAGCTTGAAAGCATCATTTTTCAAAGGTGTGTGCTTTGCATTGGATTGCAGCAAAGAGCCCTGCTGGTGGTACAGGATGCCGGCAGAAGAGAGAATCAATTCTAAAATTAATTGGCTAAAAGTCTGCATAGCTCCCTTCCTGCACAGATCCACACCTCCCATTATTTGGTGATAATAGGCACAATAGTGACCTTGGGATAAAAAAGCCCCAGGTTGGCTCTCATGTCTGAGGAGTCGGTGGTTTGCAGAGGTTTCCTCCTGCAGCCTGCTGTGGCTCTGGAGCTGCATGGGGCATGGCTGAGCTCTGTGCAGGAGAAAAAATGCCTGTCATTAATCCCAGCATAAGCCTGTGAGTTGTCCCGTTACCAGCTCCAGCAGGATGGTTGGGATTTTTTCTCTTCCAAAAATTGATACTGACATTTTGAGGCTCAGACCAAAGATACTTAAATGCTTGATGTCCACGTACATTAAATGCCTCAGATCCTAAGTGCTTTCCTTTCTGTAGCTGCCTGGGCTTCTCTTTTTTATGTGAAGGTGAATTCAAGATGAACATGATAAATACCGATACTACCAAAAATCTGAGATACTCCCTTGAATATTTTGTTATCTGAATTTTTATTGCATCTCATGACATTGTTTCTTCAGTCCACCAGATAAAGGAGAATTTTACTCTAGGTGGTGTAGATTTTTCATCAGCTTTATGAACAGGTAAAACTGTTCTCTGTGTTTTAGAACTTTGAAAAGTGGAAGGAAGAACTTCTTGCATTGGTTATGGTATGAGCAGGATCAGCCTCTAGGGATCCCTGAATTTTGCTTAGGAGAAGGTGTCCCTGGTTATGCTCAAGTTATACAAATTGATTTTACAGACAATGACAAAAATAGAAACTGCTTATGTTACACATGAGCTTTCAAAACCAGCTCAGGCTTAAAAACTTGAGCGAGCACACAAAGGTTTCATTAGCACAAGAGCTGGCAGGCAGATAGAGGCAGGGAAGTGGGTCTGCCCGGCAGTCTGACAGTGTTTCAGGGCCCAAACTGCCTGCTGTGTTAGGCAGTGCTGGCACTGGGACTACAGTCATTGTTGCTCCTGCAATAAGTTTACCACATAGTAAAGGGTGTCCCCAGCACAGTGGAACACCTAGGAGCAGTCTAGATACACCTCTACCATATCCTGACTTTTTGCTTCATTTTCTCAGCATCTGTTGACTGGTAGCACAAGGCAGAGCAAAATGTCTTTTCAACAGGCTCCTTTTATTCATATGAAGGCAGTTCCCAGGTTCAGAGAGAGGAAGACTGGGAGAGAAGTCTCAGAGGTGCTGTCCTGTTAACCTGCTCATCACACTAATGTCATGAACTTCTCTAAGAATCTAGTAGTAGCTCTGCTAGGCATCTTCTGAACAGGAATCATCCCTAGCTGATATATGCTCATAAACTGCTATTACACAGCAACAGGTCTGAGGTAAGCACACAGAAGGACTGCAACTTGGAGAAAAACACTGTATTTTACACAACTGTTTACTGGTGTAGCTGAAATGTCCATCCATGCATTTCCTTCCTGCCCCTTGATGCATTCATGAGGAGAGGGGAGACACATCCACAAATAATCCTCATGAAGAGTTATTTCTGCTTTTTGGGTTTGCGCTGCCTTGTCCCATCAGGCTCACAAAACCTTTTTAATGGTCTGTACTGTCTAAGATGTGGCTGGGGGAATGGTGTCCTTCCTAGAGTGAGTAATGGGGCCTAGTTTTCCAAAGAGAGGCCATTTACCATGGTGGAAATGGTATAATCAGAATGAGTATGTCATTCAAATCTCTTCTAAGCATCCCCTATCAAATTTTTATTTTATTTGAAAGATGTATAGCACCAACCTTAGCACAAAAGAGCAGCATTGACTAATACTGGCCAGATAAGGAAATACATAGAGACAGAACAGGCAGAGATGGCCCTAAATAAAAAGAATGGAACAACCAAGAGGTCTGCCTCTCATAAAAAACCAAACAATATAGTCTCCTTTCTGCAGACATCACAGCCTCACTGTTGCTAAATATAAAAAGAGGAAGGGGTGGAGGCAAAATTTTAAAATAATACGTGCTGTCCCACAAGGGTATTTTTGTTATCTCTAACATCATTCATAAGTGTGAATTTCTATGGAGAAGACTTGCTTATGATAGATTTTCTTGCCAGGTATTTGCCATGCTGGAGCCTGGAGACTCTGTCCCAGCCACAGGTGGGTGTAGCTCCCAAAACAGTCAGAATCAGCATAGTCAAAAGCAGTGAAGTATACTTTCCTGGCTGGAAACTGTAGATTTTCTTTTTTTTAATGTTGGAATTCCAGTGTGGAGACATTAAACATTATGACTGCATTATTGTTAGAACGAGTGTTCTGAAAATCAGAAATTCCAGTGAAATGATATACTATAGAAGGTTTTTTCCAGCCCTTTGCACCACCATTGAAGCCTTCCATATATCTGGTTCCCTCATTTTCATATATATTGTATTGCCCATCAGTGTGCTGTCAAGTGTTGCAAACCAGTGAGAGTTGGTGTTCTGCTTGGAGGCAAAGATCAGACTACAATAATTTGCTCTGTGCTTAAACCTTGTGGCTTTGAAATAGGCAAGTTCCCTTTGAAAACTGCAAACACTAATATTCCCATTTTAGGCAAATGTCTGCTGAAGTACTGGTCACTTTCCCCATGTACTTGGGTTCCAGTGGTGCCTGCAAATCTGAAGCAAAGCCTGTTACTCAACTAAGAAATTAAAAACGGGTGTTCAGAAAAAGCCCCCATTCCTTCCTTTGAAAAAAAATACCTAACCTGGCAAGGTCCTTAGGTTACAGAAGGCACATGTCACTGCAATGAAACCATGCATATGGCTCCAGAGCCATAGCATGTAACAGTTGTCTGGACACTTGGGGCAAATTTCTGACAAGTCTGTCTAAAGGCCTCAGAGGAAAGCACTAACAGAAGGTAATTACAAGAACAGTAGGTGCTAGCTTAAAGCCCAACTGAGCATAGCCTGACAGCTAAGTCTTTTTAGGCTTTGAGGTGTAGGGAAACCCTTGGATGCCACAAGTGTGAGGGCAGGATTGGCTATATTTTCATGTGGAAAAGGCCTTTCTGGATGATATAGGAAGGTAAGCCAGTTTGGTTTGTCTGCTCACTTCCTTAATCAGGGAAAATGCAAAAACTTAGCCCTTGTTTTGCAGCCTCCTCATGTGAGCAGCCATGACATCTTGCTTTGCCCTTGCTGAGACATTACATTTGTCAAGGGTAAAAATCCTAATCAAAGATCCAGGTGAGGTTGGGTGAAGCAGCTCAAAGGTCTTGGCTGAGGACTCTTTCTCTGTCAGTCATGCTTCTTTGTTCAGTGAAGATCAAAGGATCAGATGTCCCAACACAGCCTTAGGAAGGGCACCTACTTTTAGAGCAGCCTTCATTGTGAATATAAAGAACAGCTAGAACTGTTGATTAAAACTTGTGAGTTTACTTCAGAGTAAGGCTTCTCAGACAGGGGTACATGAATTACATAATCTGGTGGAGAATTAGCCTGTGGTGGTTAAGTGTCTGCCCCACCTGCTGCTCTCTACAGCTGCCACTGTTGGCTGTGGTATTCAGCAGAAATATTTAGAAAATTGCTTAAAAAGCTGCATCCATAGCAGTAGGGAACAGCCATCTGTATTGGGTCTGACCGAGATAGAGTTCACCTTTCCCTTAGCAGCCCTCACAGTGCTGTGCTTTGCAATGGTAGCTGGAAGGGTGTTGATAACATGCCAGTGTTTTGGCTGCTGCTGAGCAGAACTGCCCCTCTAACATTCCTTCCTCCATCAAGAGGGCTGGGAGTGGGTAAGATCCTGGGAGGGGACACAACCAGGCCAGCTGACCCAGTGGTGGTGGTGGTGGTGGTGGTGGTATTTCTTACTGTGTGATATTTGCCTTCTGGGGAAACCATTACGTGTGCTGAGGCCCTGCTTCCTGGGAGGTGTCTGAACATCTCTCGCTGATGGGAAGTAGAGATTAACTTCTCTTTTTTGCTTGTGCGTGTGCAAACTCTCACTTTGTTCTTTTTGCTTTAGTAAACTGCTTTTATCTCAACCTACAAGTTGTTTTCCATCTTATTCTATCCCCTACCCCACTGGGAAGGGGAGTGATAGTGCGCCATAGTGGGCATCTGGCACCCAGCTGAGGCCAAACCACTACACCATCTAAAAGCAAGTTTGGAGTCACCAAAGGAGCTCATGGGTGTTACCTGTAGTAGACCTAGTTAACAAGCTACATTTTGGAGTCTAGAGATTCTGCTCCCAGAAAACCTTGAGATATTAATGTGGATTTTTATAAGAGCCACTGTGAAGATATCTGCTTGTCTAAGGCTTCAACAGAAAGGTACAACCTGTGATTCAATCACTTTTGCTAGTCAGCAGTTTGGTGTTAGCCAAGCCAAGGAACGAGCTGCTATTTTATCTGCTTCCTTACTCTTTCCTCAGACGTGTGTTCATCTACCTGTTCACCTACCTATCATTAATCATAAATTCAATACCAGGCTCCCTGCTAGGTGGCAAGATTTCACTGATGCATGTTTGTTTTAAAGAGCTTGTTCAATAAATCTTTATCAGGATCTGTTTTTTTTAAATTGCCAGCTGGCCTCTTTTCAAAATGCAGGATATTTTCCTTCCCACATCATTGTTGCATCTTAGTTGAGTGGAAAAAGAAAAGGCAAAAAAAAAAAAAGGCCTAACTAGCATAAGGTAGAAAGATATTTTATAGAAATGCATGGATATCCTGGAAAACACAATTCCTTCCCCTGGACTGATGCAATTTGCATTTCAAGGTTTTGGAATCAGGTTCTTCATGTCCATCAGCCTGTGGCTATAGAACAATGCTTCAATCACCATCCAACAAAATGCAAATTTTGTCACAGGTTAAATAAAAGAATTGCAACTAATTTACAGGCTAAACTGTGATGTATTTCACTAGCTTACCACATTTTAACATTTCCTTCAGAATAATTTATCACCAATATGTTGGGTGTTCTAGCTATACAAAACTATATTGCTGGCTGCTAACTTTAAAAAAATTGGATAGTGAGAAAACATTCTAATTTCTCGTCAGTGTAAGAAAAGATAAGAAAAACATATTCACACATTGGATAATAGCTTTCTGAATAGAACTGGATGAGAAGAAAGGTTTGAATTGCAAGAAAGGAGTCCTAGGCACTGATCTTAGCCCCTGTTAGAGCTGGAGTCGGTGTAACACATTATTCCCAACTTGTGGAATACTAGACTTTTAAAGAAGCAGTTAATACAGGCCAGATTCTGCACTGATCTTCATGACCATGGACCTGGTATAATGTCATTAGTGTTAGTGATGTCTCTGGGTTGTGTAAGTGTTACTGGATCACATACACCAGGCAGGCACCATCTACAGCCTGGCTTCCTATTTCATAGTCACAGTACGATGGTAACTAGGGAACTAGTGAAAAGCAACATATGGCTAGTACAGAAAGCTGTACTTAACACTGGCAAGTGAACAGTGGCCTGTTCAGACATTGGTTTGGAGAATCTCCTGGAAAACAGTTCTTAATAAAAAAGGCCTCCATGAAAGCTGGACATACTTCAAGAAGGAAATCTTACAGGAGCAGGCCATTCCTATGTGCTGAAGGACAAGCCAGTGAGAAAGGCTAGCCTGGCTGAATGGAGAGCTTTTGCACGGATTCAGGGAAATAAAGAGAGTTTTTGACATCTGGAAGAAGGGGCAGGAAACTCCAGAAGAGTATAAGGCTGTTGTTAGGTCACGTAGACAGAAATTTAGAAAGGTGAAAACTCAGCTAGAACTCAATCTGGACAGTACTGTGAAAGATAATAAAAAGTGTTTTTACAAATACTTCCGCAATGAAAGGAGGTCCAAGTAAGACCTCCATCTTTTATTGGAAATGGAAGAGACATGGTCATGAAGGATGAAGTAAAGGCTGAGAAACTTGATGCCTTCTTTGTCTCAATCTTTAACAGAAAGACCTGATACCCTCAGGGCAACCAGCCCCCTGAGCTGATAGACAGGGATGGGGAGTAGAATAGCCCCCCTGTTATCCAGTGTTAGTTTGAAAGACAGATATCTGCCAAGGAAGGTGGGAACCTTCCTGGAATGGAAGAGATTACCCCTCCTCCCGAATTATTGTAATTTTGGAAATTAAGAGGCTTACGAGCATGAATGTGGGAAAAGGAA
>WBMZ01000292.1:1166-13531 GCA_013400975.1 Atrichornis clamosus
GGGAGCAGCTGCTCCCCTGGGCTCTCTCCGGCAGCTCCAGGTCCTGCTGCTGTTGGATCCCGCGGGGCTGGAGCAGCTCTGCAGGTGGGGTCTCACCGGGGCACGGGGCACAATCCCCCTCCCCTGCTGGTCTCCGCCCTTGTCCCAGGCCCAGCCTGGGCTGAGCTGTGCCCACTCCCCGCAGCAGCCACGGCGCAGCCTCAGCGGCCCCGGGCAGAGGCGCCAGCCCCGGCCCCGGCCCCGGCAGGGCCCTCCCTGCCCCTCTCTCCTGACCCAGCCCCTTCCCACGGGGAGGATGATGGATCTGGGTGCAGAGATCCCGAGTGCTCCTGGAGAGACCCCCACGCTCCCTGTGCCCCTCTGGGACCCAGAGATCCAACTGGAACCAGGCTGGGATCAGTGAATCCACAGTCAGGGCTGAACTACTTCTCCCTGGGAAGCATCCCTGGGAAGCACATCCCAAAGGCTTTCCAAGCTGTGCACGGGACCAGTTCTGTGTTGCCTGCACCCACCCAGGGGCCACCCAGCCCTGCATCTCCAGGGAATCCCATCAACTTCCCAGCAGGGTGTGGTGCAACTGGGAGACTGCGGAATTCCCAACAAATTCCCCTGTGGGTATCCATTTACTCATCCTTCCAAAACTGCCTTCCAGCCAATTCATCCACAGTTGCTCCATGTTTCAGGGAAAGAAAGCAAAGCACAAGAAGAACTCTTCCTCTTGGATTAGTGTCCTGGTGGGAACTGGAACGCATCAGGAAGAACATTTGATGAAGGTACAAACAATTCAAAAAGCTCTTCAGAATGGAAAGGATCTGGGCAGGACACGACCTGTGGCTCCCACCACAAACCACAGAAATCCCACAGATTCCCAGGAACCTCTGCTGTGCTTTGCTGATGCCCTTTCAGTGTTTTCCAGCACTGAGGACACTCAGGGATGGGTTGAGCACAATCCTTGCAGTCCTCAGATGAATTCTGTGTCCCCAGATGGGCAAAAATGCAACTTTTAACATTTTCATCCATCCTTTACTACCATACAGAAAACAGATTATAATTTTAGAACAAATCTGCCTTTCAAACAGAAGCCCAGGGAGAAGTGGCCAATTTGAGCAGGTCCAGACATGGAGATGCAGCTCCCAACCCCGTCCCACTCCCTGCTGCCCCTCCAGCTGCAATTCCAGCTGCCAGGATGGAAGTGAACCCCTGGATTTCAGGCAGTGACGAGCCCCTGCACCACGGATGGGCCCTGGGGCAAGAGGAGCTGCAGTAAATCCTGGGAAAACACTGCAGTCAGGGAAATGTGAGCTGCCACAACAGAACACAGGGAGTTTTCCGAGGGGAAGGGGCCCTTCCTCCTCCCTCAGCTCCCTCTGTCATTCAGTGCTGCCACCTGCACGTTTTCCAGGCGGAAAGGGAGCGAGGATCAGGAGGATGGAGCAGGCAGAGCCACGTGCTGCTCCACCCCACAACCCAGGTGACGGATGGATGTCCCAGTAACGCTCCCATTCCAGGCTCCAGCTCAAAACTCCGGGAAATGTGATCCCAAAAATGGGTGGGTGGATGCTGAGACACACAAGGAGCCCCTTTCAGGCTGAGGCAAGAGCCAAGGACTGCAATCCCTGTGTCTCTCCTGACTCCCCAGGGCTGCTCCCACCTGGCTCGAGGGCGTGGAGGGTGAGTGGGAGTCACTGAACATGGAAGTGCCACAGACAGGGATCCAGGGCACCCTCAGCAGCCAGGATCCCCAAATCCCGGAATCACTGGGGCTGGGAAAGCCCTCCAGGATCACCGAGTCCGGGCTGTGCCCATCCCCACCTTGTTCCCAGCCCAGAGCCCTGAGTGCCACCTCCAGGAATTCCTTGGGCACCTCCAGGGACGGGGACTCCAGACCTCCCTGGGCAGCCCCTGCCAAGGCCTGACCACCCTTTCCGTGAGGAAATTCCTCCTGGATCACAGAACAGCCCGGGCTGGCAGGGACCTCCCAGGATGGTCTGTTCCCACCTTTCATGGGAAAGGCAGCCTTGGAAAGGTTCTGACCCCTTGTCCAAGTGCATCCCGAGAGCCCCCAGTGCTGGGCAGGGACTGGGAGCAGTGCTGGCAGGAATCCCATGGAAGATTTGGGGCGAATTTTAACCCAGGCAGTTTGAACCCCCAGACCTGACTCGTTTTGCCAAGGGAAGCAGAAGGGAAGCGCAGGGATCCCAGTTCTGCCTGGAGCAGGGCTGCTGGAAATGTGGGCTCTGCTCTGCCTCCGGGGCACCCCACAGCTGGAGCTGGGCCAGGTCGTTTCCCCATTCCCTGCAGGAATATTTGTTCCTGCCCAGCTCTGCCAAGCACCGCCTGCTCCTCGCTGTTCTCCCTGGACAAGGGAAGTGACAGGGCCCATTCAGGGGTTTTGTGCTCATCTGCAGGCCTGACCCACGCAGTAATCACACCCAGGTCGCTCTGGAAGTGCCACCCCAAACGCAGCTCCACCCCAAAAGCCTCTCCCAGGCAGGGGCAGCTCCCAAGAGCTCCCAAGAGCTGTGGCAGCTGAGCTGGGGGGAGGAGAAGGTGGGACCACCACGAGTGGGACACAGCAGGACGGGGCCAGCCCTGCCAGCGCAGCCCACGGCAGAGCCCAGCCTTCCCCAGAGCAGCCTGGGCAGTAAATTCCCCTTGGGAAGAGAAGCCAGAACCCCTTGGGGTCTTTCCTCAGCCACACTCATGCAGCAGCATCAACAAATGAATGCAACCCCCTCCCCGTGCAGAGCAGAACGATTCCTGCCCAGGACCCCCCCCAGGAGAGCTGCACCCCCCGTGCAGGGCCAGGGACCACCAGCGGGGCTGAAAGCAGAGCCCCCCACCCTCCCGGGGCTGAGCCCGGCCCCAGGCTCCGGTACCTTTGGGTGGGCGTGGGTGCTCCTGAGGACGCCTGGGTCACCACGGCCTCGCCCATGTTACCCACGGGCCGGGGGGGGCTGCAAGACACAGGGAATCCTGTCAGAGATGTGGGAACAGGACAGCAACCAGCCCGGCAGCACAGCCCGTGTCCCGCAGCACTGCCGCAGCACCGGGAGCCGCCTCACAGGACGCCGGAGGAGCTCCAGTGCCTCCCCACGTCTGAGTGACCCCGGAACGGAGAGGGGTGAACGTTTCTGGCCTCACAGCTCACCCGCGGCACTGCCAAGTTCTGATGGAGGAGCCGCTGAAATCAGGGCAATTCTCTGGATGTCTGAAGGAATGAAACAAGGGCTCACTACAAGGAGCAGCCACTGACACAACCTGCACACCCCCTGCTGGGGTTCATTTCCACAAGGAAAATTGAGCTGGGACAAACAAATGGCTGGGGCCTCGTGCCCTCACTGTCCCGTAAACCCCAGCCAGGGACCGATGGGCCAGTTACTCACATTTTGGACCCTGGGAGTTCCCCAGTGCCACCCGTGTGCTGTGCTGGGAGCAGGGGGACACGGGGACAGCTCTGCCAGTGGATTCCGGCTGCTGGGACAGAAGGACTGCAGCAGCTCCAGTCAGGGAATCAGTGCCCGCCCTCCAGGGATCCCCAGAGACATCCCTCAGCCTCTGAAATGAGACTTCCAAGCCCATCCCATCCCTCCCCTGCCATGGGCAGCGACACCTCCCCCTATCCCAGGGCGCCCCCAGCCCCATCCAGCGTGGCCTTGGCCACTCCCAGGGATCCAGGGGCAGCCACAGCTGCTTTGGGCACCCTGTGCCAGGGCCTGCCCACCCTCACAGGGAACAATTCCTGCCCAATATCCCATCTATCCCTGCCCTCTGGCAGTGGGAAGCCATTCCCTGTGTCCTGTCCCTCTATCCCTTTTCCCCAAGTCCCTCCCCACCTCTCTTGGATCATGGATTAAGATTTTTTATTTGCCACCACCTTTGCCTTCTTGCCCAGTCAGATTTACTGCAGTTCATCCTGAAATGCCTCCCTGTCAGCTCCAGGTTCCTGTGGCACAAGGACTCAGAGGGTTTGACCCCTTCCCAGCCCTTGTCTGACATTCCCAGTGCAGCCACAGGGATCCTGCTCCTTCTCTGGACACCAGGAATGGCCCCCACACTGCCCAGCTTCTGCCATTCCACAGCTTTCAGAGCCCAGGAATCCAGAGAATCAAACCACTGACAAAATCCCCTGGATGTCAAACACCTGAAACCATGGAGGATGCATTCCCCAAGGAACTCCTGCCTCCTTCTCCAGGCAGGATTTGAGGGAAAGCCACTTCCCATCCTCCCCAGGGCAGATCTGCCCTGAAATAATTGCACTGCACATTAAATCCTGCTCTAAACATTTCACCACGAAAGGATTTGGCTGCAGGACCTGGAGCCTGTGCTGCTCTGGAGGGGGAGCTTCCTGCAGCACAGGAGAGCAGGAATGGGATGATCCCACACTGGAGTTGGGATGAGCCCCCCACTTTGCCATGGAAAACCATCCCATGGGAAATAGCAGTTCCTGAGCAGCACCTTCCCTCCCCTTCAGCTCCCCAGTTATTCCTCCCTGACTGAGCCCCAGGAATGTCCCATCCACATCCACAGATCCAAACCCTCCCTGTCTCCCCAGGATCCCCTTCCCTTCCCTTCCCAGATCCTCCTGCCCCACACTCCACAACCCCCACGAGAGGCTCTCAGGAACACCCACCACGAGCAGCAGCTTCTGCACCCAAAACTGGCTTTTCCAGCCCCATTCCTGTGGGCATGAGCTGGGATTTCCCTTCAGGAGAGATCCCCGACTTCCCCAAACCCACAAACACCTCCTCAGTATCTCATGGCTCTCCTTAATGAGACCATGGATGCAATTCCCCATTTGCAGTCTGCTTTTAGTCCCACACTGGGCATTTCCAGCAGTTCCCTCCCGTTCTGTACCTACCACTGTTCCCAGTTTTCCAGCTCAACCCTTACTAACTGGGATAAAGGCCAAGGAAAAAAACCCAGGAGCATCTGGTTAGGAGATTTCAAGGTGAAAATCAAAGGTTGGACTCCATGATCTTGGAGGTTTTTTCCAACCGAAACAATTCTGTGATTCCAGGTTCTTACGGAGTCCAGCAAGGCCTTTCCCAGGCCCGAGGATTTCCCGAGGCCACTGATCTACTTTTAGGGAATATCTCTGGAAAACATCTGTCAGGATGGCCCCGTGTTTGCTGTACAGCCACGACAGAAACGTGCCTTGCTCAGGAGAGCAGGGGGATGGAAAACTGAGTTATTCATGGAGTCGAGACGCACAGGAGCCCTGGAGCAGGAGGATGCGTTTGTGCGAGCAGCTCAACCCCAGCTCCCCAGAACTTCTCCTGCAAAAGGGGCTCCACTGGATTTCCCCTCCTGAGACGCCCCTGAGAGTCACAAAAATGAGCTGGGAAATGCCTAAAAATACTTAAATGGACCTTCTACTACTGAAATGAATATTTCAATGAAAATATTCTGGACTCAGCTACGAGGAGGGATTTTTGTGCCTCAGTAACCTCGCCAGGAATCCCAACAACCCAGCAGGAGGAATGGGCAGCAGACCCCAGCAGTTCTGGTTCCCAGCAAACAGCCCCTTCCCAAACAATTCCCAGCAGCATTCTGGGAGACAGCAGGAGCCAGGAATGACTTCCAGCGAGCAGGGCAGATGTGGCCAGAGCCTTGGAAGGCTCCAGGTGTGGATGTGATGGGTCAGAGCCAGGTCCAGGCCAAGCACAGGCCCAGGCACACCCCAAAGAGGCCCAGGTACATCCCAAAGATGTCCAGGCACATCCCAAAGAGGCCCAGGTACATCCCAAAGATATCCAGGCACACCCCAAAGATATCCAGGTACATCCCAAAGATATCCAGGCACATCCCAAAGATATCCAGGCACACCCCAAAGAGCAGCATCTGCAGAGCTGTGGCCTCATGGAGGGCCCATTCCCTGGATTCTGCATCCTGTTCTCCCTCTGCTGCCACAGCTGCCCAGCTTTTCACCAGGAATGTGCCACGGGGTGGTGCCTGGGCAGCAGCAAAGCCCCCACGGCAGACAGGGAGCAGAAAACCACAAAAGTGAGGATTCTGGAATTCCTGAAGCTGCTCCCTGCACCTGGGCATTTCAGTGATGGAATAGCACCTCTGGAGTGCCCCCAATCCAACCCCTGCCCATGGATCAGGATCCTCCTGTCCCCAAGGATGGAAACTCCACCACAGCCTGAGCAACCAAAGCAGGGCTGAACTACCCCAGAACCAGGGAATCCTGGAATGCTTTGGGTTGGAAAGGACCTTAAAGCTGATCCAGCCCCACCCCTGCCGTGGGCAGGGACACCTTCCCCTATCCCAGGCTGCTCCCAGCCCCGTCCAGCCTGGCCTGGGACACTCCCAGGGATCCAGGGGCAGCCACAGCTGCTCTGGGCACCCTGTGCCAGGGCCTCCCCACCCTCCCAGGGAACAATTCCTTCCCAACATCCCACCTGGACCTCCCATCTGAACATTTCCCTGGCTGCAGAGCTCGACCATTCCCTGGAACTCTGCTGGGAGTCGATGTGGGCAGGCCCCCAGGTGCTGTGAGACCCCCAGCTCCTGCCAGCACTGGGCACTCCCTGTGCACTGCTCCCCTCCTGAACAAATTCCCTGCACTGCCTCGGGGGGAAATGCTCTCCCAGTCACTTGCTGGATGAATCCTTATCCTGCAAATCCTCAAAAACTGCCACAAAGGAGGCGGAAATGAAGGAGCAGCTCCTTTTGTCCAGCCTACATTTCACACCCAAAGCACAACTGCAGCTCTTCATTAATTACTGCAATCTAAACAAACATCTCCCACTGCCTCCCCCTCCTTCCCGAGGCCGCAGGATAAGGGATCAATTCCCTGTTCCATGGGAGGCAGCCAAGGAAGGAGAGCAAAAACCTATGGAAACATGTGGGAGCTGATAATGAACAACAAAATTCACAACAGAAAGCGGAGGAGTGGGGGTGGAACAACCCCTTCCCAAAGAATGAACAAACTCAGGACACAAATAGGATTCATCCCGGGAAAACAGACCTCACAGGAGAGCAAGAATCCCAGCCCATCTCAGGAGCTGCAATTCCAGAGGGAGGCTGAAAAGCGGGGATGGTTCAGGGAAGAAGCAGAGGAATGACTAAAAGCTGGAAAAACATTCTTTTCCCTGGGAGAATTGTAATCCCAAACCTCCTCTTTAGCAGCCAATTATGTGGTGCTTTGATGGCAACCTCCAGATAAATTGGATTTATTTCTAATAAAGCCAAAGCACAGTGAACAAGCACAGACACCACGAAACCCAGAGAGCAGGAACTGAAAGGAGGGAAGAGCAAAGCCCTGGAATGACTCCCAGGGCTGAAGAGCTCCTTAACTGGAATCCTGAAAGCTATTTGATAAAATACCTGATTTTGTGTTGGTATTTTCCACTTTGCACAGGTTGTAATTCAAGGACATCTTCTGGTCCCTCTTGTGGTTGTGGCTGAGGTCAAACATCTGTGATGAGCCACTCCATGAACTTGGAATTGGGAAATAATTGTGGGAACATCTGTGCAGATGTTTTGAGCTCTTTTGCCCAAAAACATGAGGGGAAAACTTCCAAGCAGGAAACATTTTGGATACTTTTGTTTGCCATTGGTATGATCTTGTATAATGACTCAAGTCTGAGATGCAAGAAGAACCACAAGGCACAAATGTAGGGATGGAGCATGTCCAGGGAAGGGAACGGAGCTGGGAAGGGGCTGGAGCAGCAGGAGCAGCTGAGGGAGCTGGGAAAGGGGCTCAGCCTGGAGCCGAGGCGGCTCAGGGCGGCCCTTCTGGCGCTGCACAGGCCCCTGACAGGAGGGGGCAGCCAGGGGGGGTCGGGCTCTGCTCCCAGGGAACGGGACAGGATGAGAGGGAACGGCCTCAGCTGTGCCAGGGGAGGCTCAGGTGGGATTTTGGGAACACTTCCTGCATGGAAAGGGCTGTCAGGCCTTGGCAGGGGCTGCCCAGGGAGGTTCGGAGTCCCCATCCCTGGAGGGATTTAAATCCCTGTGGATGCGGCACTTGGGGACAGGGGCAGGGGTGGCCTGGGCAGTGCTGGGGGTGGTTGGACTCGGTGGGCTCCGAGGGCTTTTCCATCCCAAACCATTCCATGTTTCTGTGAGTTACCAGCCCAATCCAAGAGGTAAAATTCCAGATGCCTCCATGGCCACGTTCTCAAGCAGGAGAGGCTGCAGGGGACCAGGTCCCTTCAGGGGACACATCAGCCCAGGACCAGGCCCTGCTTGTCCTGGATCCATCTGTTCCATCCCCTCTGGAATGACCCTGGCAGGGCTGACTTTCACAGCCACCACCCAAGGTTTGCTCCATGCTGGGGGAAGAAGCTGTGGAGTGCGAGAACATCTCAGAAATAAAACCTCCACTTCAAAGGGGTTTGTTCTTTTGCTTTTGGGTTTTCTCTCCTTTTCACCATCTCTACATCAAGTCCCCATGCCAGGCCTGGGTAGGAGCTTGGATTGAGAATTAAGGAAGCACCTCCTGCCCTTCTACAGAGAATTTCAAGTCTTCCTCTATTTTCCACTCCCTTGCTCTGCACGAGGGAACCCTGAGAGTGCAATGCCCTGCCACAACGAGAACACTTCAGAGCTGAACGGCCAGAGTCCTGCAGCTATTCTGAAACTACTTCAGGTCAGATTGCTTCAATTTCAAATGAAAAGGACATCAGGAGGATGTGGAGCTGCTGGAGAGAGCCCAGAGGAGCCACGGAGCTGCTCCCAGGGCTGGAGCCCCTCTGCTCGGGAGCCAGGCTGGGACAGCTGGGGGGGCTCACCTGGAGAGGAGAAGGGTCCAGGGAGAGCCCAGAGCCCCGTCCAGAGCGTAAAGGGGCTCCAGGAGAGCTGGAGAGGGACTGGGACAAGGAATGGAGGGACAGGATACAGGGAATGGCTTCCCACTGCCAGAGGGCAGGGTTGGATGGGATATTGGGAAGGAATTGTTCCCTGGGAGGGTGGGGAGGGGCTGGGATGGAATTCCCAGAGCAGCTGTGGCTGCCCCTGGATCCCTGGAAGTGTCCAAGGCCAGGCTGGGACTGGAAGCATCCAAGGATGGGGCTTGGAGCACCCTGGGACAGTGGGAGGTGTCCCTGCCCGTGGCAGGGGTGGCACTGGATGAGCTTTAAGGTCCCTTCCCACCCAAACCATTCCAGGATTCAGTGCCTTGGAGCTCTCTGGGCTGCAGAAGGGGTGGAACAGGAGGCACGGACCATCCAGATCCAGCTGTGCCAGCCCTGGGAGCCGAAGGCACAGCTGGCAGCGCAGGCACCGCGCTCTCCCCAGGGAACTGAGCCGCCGCACACGGCAACAGCAGGAGCAGCCTCTGCACTGGAAACCAGCCCTTTGGAAGGGCCACAGATTCATCCCAAGGGAATCTGCCGCTGCTGGAACAGCTGGATTTCACCTGGGACAAGGTGATGTGGCTTTCTGGCCTGACTGTGCCCAGGGGTTGGTCCATGGGACCACAGACCCAGCGAGCAGCGTGGGCTGGGAGGGACCAAGTCCTCAGGAGCAGCTGCCAGGACTTCATGGAGCTGCATTCCAGGGAAAAGCGTCCCCTGTCAGGCACCTCCCCAGCAAATGGCCACAGGGCAACCAGGAATTCCTGACTCCTTCCCTCCTCTCTGCTGTAGTCAAGGGCTTATTTTCCCTCCCTGGGATCCAGGGAGAGCAGCACTCAGCTCCAGCCTTGAGCTCAGGTGTTGCCTCTGAGATCCCCCCCAAAAATGCCGAAAAACTCCCCAAAAAAGTGGCAATTTGTTCCCTGTTATTCCTCCTGTTCAATAAAAAGGGTCTGTTTAAAGTCCAGCAAAGAAGAGCTCTGAGCTGCTGGGACGTCCTCAGTTTCTTTTCTGAGCCAGGAACAAAAACCTCCCCCAAAATCGGGGTAACCTGAATTTCCAGGCTGTGCAAACCAATTAATTATGCAAATGAAATGAACTTGAGAAGGGCAAGGCATTTGTGGTGTCCCTGGGAGAACCAGGAGGCAAAGCCCTGCAGCCCCCACCTGCTCCTTCAGCCCGTCCAGCAGTTCTGGTTCCAGCTGGGGTCAAACCACGACACCACACCGAGGTGACGTTTGAATATTCCCAAAGAATTACTGGATGGCAATTGAGGGGGGGATGTGTGGTTCCAGGAGGGCACTGACACTGCCCTGCACGACCCCTGTGCCGTTCCAGGCACAAACACCTGCCAGCAGCTCCTCCCTGGAACACACCACTTCCTGACAGGGCATTTGTAAGGAAAAATCAGGGACTGCTTAAAAATAGCACCCAACACTTCTGCAGTGAGAGCAGCAAGGGCAAACGCAGGCACGGCCCTGCTGAGCCAGCACTCCTGTCCCTGTGAGAAGGGAACACAACTGTGGTATTGATCTGGAGCTCATCACCCCCTCCCAGTGCAAACTGCGGGAGCAACTTCCAGGAAAACCAACACGTAAATACGGAAATGTGGCACATTCATTCCTGCTTTGGTCAACCCGGAAACAGCCACTTCCTGCACGGACACTGGTGGACTGGGAACCAGAAATGTGTCTCTGCTTCCCTGGACAACCCCAGAGTCACTCAGGCTGGAAAAGCCCTCCCAGCCCACGGAGTCCAGGCTGGGCCCCATCCCCTCCTTGTCCCCAGCCCAGAGCCCTGAGTGTCACCTCCAGGAACTCCTTGGGCACCTCCAGGGATGGGGACTCCAGACCTCCCTGGGCAGCCCCTGCCAAGGCCTGACCACCCTTTCCAGGCAGGAATTGTTCCCAAACTCCCACCTGAGCCCCCCCTGGCACAGCTGCGGCCGTTCCCTCTCCTCCTGTCCCTGTTCCCTGGGAGCAGAGCCCGACCCCCCCTGGCTGCCCCCGCCTGTCAGGGGCTTGTGCAGAGCCAGAAGGGCCCCCCTGAGCCTCCTCTGCTCCAGGCTGAGCCCCTTTCCCAGCTCCCTCAGCTGCTC
The DNA here is from genome assembly GCA_013400975.1 of Atrichornis clamosus. Taxonomy (NCBI): domain Eukaryota; kingdom Metazoa; phylum Chordata; class Aves; order Passeriformes; family Menuridae; genus Atrichornis; species Atrichornis clamosus. Next base: position 12,072 of record WBMZ01000292.1, read on the forward strand.
CTGCTGCTCCAGCCCCTTCCCCGCTCCGTGCCCTTCCCGCGACACGCCCCAGCCACTCCCCAGCTCTGTCCCTTCCCTGGACCCTCCCCAGCCCCTCAGGGTCTCTCCTGTGGGGAGGGTCCCAGAGCTGCCCCCAGCCCTGGAGGTGCCCCAGCAGTGCCAGCACAGGGGACGGGCCCTGCCCTGGCCCTGCTGCCCCCCCAGTGCTGGCACAGCCCAGGGGCCCTTGGCCTCCTGCCCACCTGGGCACCCCCGGGCTGGTCCCCAGTTCAGTTCTGAGCTCTCCACGTGCCTTTGTGGAGCTGTTCCAGCAGCTTCTTCCTGGCCCTGGGGCTCCTGATGCCACTCAGGAGCGAGGAGCCCAAAGCCATCCCGACAAAGGCAGGCAGAGAAAATCACAAACAACTTCTAATCCTCCAACAATGTAGGTTAAAAACATCTAATCCAAAAATAGCAGCCTAAATTTTTGCCAAAGGGAAACATTTCAAACATGTTTGGATCTGACAGTGCCTCTCTACCTGCCTCGTTCCACGTGCCTGGGCAGGGGACTCAGGGACTGATCTCTGTCTTCTGGAAAACTGCAAACTGAGGTGATTTGAGCAGCAGGAATGGCAAATTTCAGTGTAAATTTTCAGGGTTTGTAGCAATTTTAAAAAGAGTTGCAGGTGATTCTGTTCAGATGGTCAGAAGTAAACCAAACACAAAGAGAAGTTAAAAAGCAATCACAAACCTGAGAACACGAACAGATAATTGGGATTTTAGAGATGGGAACTGAGGGAGATAAATCCCTGAGCACTCTAACAACACCTGGTGATAATTATCACAGTTTATTGCACAGACTGTAGAGTTTCTGAGCAGTTTTAGCACAAAAGCTCTGCTGGTTTTGATGTAACAGCCAATCTCAGGGAGTGCCTCTCCAGCAGAGCACGGAGGAGCGGCCTCGGCCGGCTGCTGTTCCAGCTGGGAAGTGGAGCAGCAGCACCCGGCCAGAGGTGCCTGTGCCTTTGTCTGCAGCGCTCTGCAATCCGTGCCACACTCACGGCAAAGCCGGCTGCTTCCCGCCGGAGTCCGGCTGGGAATGAGCCACGGATCCAGAACAGCCCTCGCTGGAAACAAGGCACCCAGCGAGACTTCCCGGTGGCTTCGTCCTGCCCTGCTCCCAGGTGACTCAGGGAGGATGGAAAGGGAATGTCCGGGTGTCCCCTGTGCCCAGCCAGACATCCCGAGCCACATCCCCTCCGAGGGGCTCCTGCATCCCCTCCCAGCAGCCCCTACCTCCCTCTCCCAGCTCTCCTGCATCCCTTTCCGGACGGCTCCCACGTCCCTCCAAGCTGTTCCTGCATTCCATTCCGAGCCGATCCTACATCCCTCTCCGAGCGACTCCTGTGTCCCTCCTGCATCCCTCCCCGGGCCGATCCTACATCCCAGTCCGGGCCAATCCTACTCCCTCTCCGGGCCGA
>WBMZ01000294.1:0-63881 GCA_013400975.1 Atrichornis clamosus
GTGATTTTCCTTCCAACTCTTTTCCTGAAGAGCATAATGACCTATGACAACCAAGCTTTATTCTCTGAGGAGTCTGACATTGCTGCTGTTTAATGGATCAGACAGTTTGTGATACATCAGTACTAGACACTTTCTTCCCCACATCAACCTAGGCTACCTCTTCAATATTTCCCATGTGTGCTGACCTGTGTGATCAAGAGGTCATGTCCTGAAGTCAAACCCAGAATTGAAACACTCACTTCTACCACGGGCCAGACTACTAATGCAACCCATTTAATTTACATCAAGTTGGAACTTGACATTCAATTTCTCAGTCCAGAAGCAATTATTTTTAAAGGAACATGCCAACAATATTGCTTGGCTTAGAATAGTGAAAGTTCAAAAGGGTAGAAAACATTTCACACCATAAATAAAGAATTGATTATACTTGAAAACAAAGTTTGTAATTACTACTGACATTTCTGAGCCTAGATGAGGTGCCTTTTATGCTTTAAAAACTGATGTCATTTATGCCACTGGCATTATGGGAACCTTATGTAAAGGTCTGAAATAGTCCTTTGCTGGTATTTTAAGTGCAAAGAGGAAAACATGAACATTTTGCACAATGCTTGGGTCAAACATTTTTTTGTCTAGAGAGGGTGCAAAATTCTTTGTGGGTGCCGCCTTTCACCCCAGTAACTCTGTCAGCCGGACCACTGGCATAATTAGTATAATTCTTAACGTGTGAAAGCCAAGTCTTCAAGGTACTAAGAAATTTTAACTAGAAATAGCCCTGTCTGGGTCATCAAATTACTCTTTTGTGCTCAAAACCATAGTGCTTGTTTTTTCCATGGCTTTTACAGCCCTGGGTGTTCTTTGCATGGCTGGCTGCAGACCAGCATCCCTGAGCTTCACATGGAAGATCCTGCTAATCAAACTGTGTGGTGCAAGAGCTAAAAACTGACGCTAAGAATTTGGACTAGCAAACTGTGCTCATCACAAAGTCTTTGAGAAATAGCATCTTCCAGATCAGGCTCTACTGACAGCGTTGACATATCAGCTCCAGCCAGAATTTGCTAATGTCTCACAGATGCAGGACAGGGACAGTGTTTCACACTCCCTCTGCTGGCTCACAGGTACCAAAGGGGTGCAGGGAACTTCTCTCTCTGCTGGTGCCAAAATGCTGATGCTGGTTCAAACAAACTGCATGTTTTCACAGCAGCTTATACTTTTTTAGGAGGGTAACACAAGGATATGCTAAGCTGCATAAAAACTGTAACCTCCACAAGAACCAGGTGAGGAACGGCATTATACCATTTATATTTGATGCTATAGCAGTTTAACAGCAGCCTGCATACTTTTTAAAGTAAGTTTTCTCATGCATCTTTAATTTTGATCTCAATGTATGTCAATATTGCTTTCACGACAAATATATACAGGTTTGGCATGCAAATATCATGCATTTAAAATAATTATTTAGTAATGAAGACCAACATAAACTCTGCTTATTAGCCAGCATGCTGCAAATTTTGCAGAAAGGAATGAAGACAAATCCTTCATTCTCACCCCAAAACAACACAGCCAGAAAACTGTGCTCTTCAAAATAGAAAGGACAAAATTTAGGGACCTTTTTAACTAGTGATCAAAGAAAGGCTTTCTATGAGCAGAGCAATACAGTGCTCTGAATTAGCTATTGTGTATGTGCTTACACATATATTTGTATTTCTATGTGTATTAGCACATATGTGTGTGAACACACATTTATACTTATGGCTCAGAATTACTAGCCCGTGTGCTGCTCCTGACTGAATTTCTCCAGCTTCTCCAATGTCACTCCTGAGTTCCTCTGTAATGGAGGGAAAGAGAAGTAATGCCTCTTAAATGTTTGGTTGTATAATTTACTGTATTTCAAATAAACTGGATTTTAATGGGGCTCACAGTGGTGACATTATTAAGGCTGGTTTTAAATCGTCTGTTGAGCAAAACATTGAACTGTTAAATCAGGTCATTTTGTTTATCGCCTGACGTTTGACCTTAAATATTCTGTAAATTAGCATGTATTGAGAAAGTAAAATATATTAGTCCCATAGCACAGGTCTTCTCTTTACTGTCCACTAGTTAAGCACTTTCTCCAGAGTAGCGAAAGCTGTACGATGTGTAGATTTAAGGAGAGTTTCTTTCTGTCTGGGGAGAAGTTGTGCATCTGCTTGACTTTGCAATTTGACTGCAATTCGGCCAGAACAATGTCAGCTTGCACAAAACAATGTTAAAAAGCATATGCTGCCAAGTAGCTCCTGAGATGGACAATCCAATTCTTCAGAAGACGAGCAAAGTTCTGCTGTCAGTTCAGTATGTGCAGTACCTTTGATTTCACCTGGGTTTGTGCATGGTTATCACTTAGATCACACTTTAAACTCTGCTTCCAGTAGTGGTAAACTTTGCCATTGGATATGTAACGTTGCTGGGCTGGGGAAAAACAAGCGAGAAACGAAAAGGCCAGGGAGATTCAACAGAGAAAGAACTGAGCAGGTTCATATACTTGGTCAAGAGGTGGCAAAATTGGAGTGTAGAGAGACTATAAATATCTGAGCTATGCCAATTAAAAAGGCTAGGAAAGGTTTATTCACAGATTTAAGAAAGAAATCAAAAAGGAAAGTAGGCAGTGCTTGAAGAAGACCCCAGGAGGAAAATTCTTACTGGATAGACTAGATTTAACAAGTAGTCAATCATACGATGGAATGACCCACCAAGAAAGGGTGTCAGGGAAATAACAGGTGCTTGAAAAGCATTTTTCCTGATGCCAAACAATATCCAACTGCTTTTTTTTTTGTTTTCCTTTAAGCATTTTCTGCCAGGTACTGGATATACAGATTCATTAGATCTAAGGGCATTATCTGTCTGCATGTTGCAAGGTCTGTGAGCTTATGGATTAAAAGCCGTTCATCCCCTCCTCCTTCCCTTCAAGGAAAAAGCTTTTCATGCTAAAAAGTGTTTATGTGCAACACTGTTTAACACAGAGAGATGTGCCAGATTCAAAATATCCACTGCTTCCAGGCTCTGTCAATCACACTGGACTACATCATACAACTTAACATATCAGTGCAACTAGAGAAAATAGATCATAGTAATGATGGGTCAGCTGTCAAATTTTAAACCATAAAAATCTATACATGTTCTGAAAAGAATATTGTTAGGTGATTCTTAATGTTTGAATTTCATATATTTTTAACTCAAAAAAACCCCCCAAACATCTGACATTTGTGCATTCTTTTGGTGCTGAATAATGCCGAAGTGATGGCTGAAATTTGTTTGCATTTCTAGTTGCAACTTGCAGCAAGGAGAGAGGCTTCTCATGTAATACATGTTTCTCATTCAAAAATATGCGTAGCTGTATCAGGGCTCTAAATATCAATGTCAGTGCTGCAAACCAGGTTTGGGAGCTAATTTCATAAAGAGTTGTCTTGAAAAGCTCAAGGGCTCATTTCCTAATGATCATGGTTCAGCTTCTATAAAATTTTAACACAGATTGTCATTACCAGTAAAAATACTTCTCTGTCAAAAGCTTCCTTTGTACAATAGGAATAATAGGGACAAGTTGAAATTTTCAATAAAGCTGAATTTTATTTCATTGAAAGGAGTTCTCTGTGTAGTTAGCGCCCACACTAGGTGCATATTTTATTTATAGGATCTGAAACTATTTCAGCTTCTACTTGGAGCACATTAAATATGGTAAATGGATCTGATAATGATATACAAATACATCCTCCATGAGCTGTGAGACTCCACTGTTCATTGAAGTAATGTTGTTCCTTATGACATTATTGGACCTCATTCTATTTTTCTGAACTGGAGATAAAACTTACACAAGTGTTCTGATTTTAGTGAGGTGAAACAAAAGCTGCAGAATATTGTAAATACAGAAATGTTATCAGGTGGTATTAATATCACTTGGAAACATATGCTGCTCTTTTCTGAAGGGTCTCCCATTAAATTGAAAGTCTTCAGCCAGTGGTAAACACTAGGTAACCATTACAAGTAGAGTCAGTGCATTTAAGCAATTGCTCTCAAAGTCTGCTGCCATGAACGGGGCAAGTTAAGTCATAAGATTAATTTTTGAAAAAAAAAAGCTATTAGGCTTTCATAAAGTGTCTCAAGATATGGGCTGTTAAGGAAAGGGCTGTCATGAAAAGCACAAGTCAGTCTTGGTTGCTGTGGTGATTTATATGGTGGAAGAATGTAAAAATTACACTTTCTTTCACTAAATATATTTCTCACAATTGTTCAAGAGGCACGCTACCTGCAGTAGAAATGAAATTGAAATGTCCCACTAGTTCTGTAATGGTAACTGATAAAGGAATGGCAAATCCATAAATTCTTCCAGCTACAGCCCAGTGCTGCCCAAAATGTTTTGAGTTATGCTGCCTTTGTATGGCCTTTACCGTACAGAGTGTGTGAATTGTGAACTCAACCTCAGCTTTCCTTCTGGGGAGCTATCCAGAAAGAGTAGTCACAATAACCTAACAGTGCTCTTGGTCTGGGAGCTAAGCATGTGAGAAATTAGTAGTGCCTATTGCAAAGACAGCGATTTGATTGTGAATAAAGAGACAAACAAGAAACCAGTGAGCGTGCTGCATCCTTGGAGCCTGAAAGCATTTGCCTCCCCTGGAGCAGACCACAGACCAGGGATAAAGGATACACTTACCTTTCAAAGAGAGTGCTGTGATCGTTTCCAAAAACTAAGAAAAAAGTGGAGAAGTAAGAGCTCTGTGACAGAAGTGGACGAGGGGCAAACTGAGAAGGAATCAATTTTGATGACAATATGAACATCTCCTTACCAGGATGCTACTGACTGAAGAAATGTTCAATAGTATTAGTGGGTAGAATCATTAAAAGCTTGTCCAAATGCTCTTTCAAGATCAGAGGCTTTAGCAGAGATGGAAAAAGCACTTTAAAGTGCTAATTGTCTGTTTGGTGTAGGGTTTTTACAGGCAGTGCGTGCCGGGCAGGCCCTGAGGGCATCCTGTGTTGGCACAGCCCGTGGTTGGGCTGGCCGTGCAATGCTGGAGCTGCTGGAGACCGGCTGGGAGCAGTTGGCAGGAGGTTCTCCTCCTCCTCCTCCTCCTCTTCCTCCTCCCCCCTGTGCTTTTGAACACAGGAATACGCGGAGAGCACAGGGGCTGGGACAGAGATAGGGCAGCACTGTAGAAATCTCTCTAGGAAAGCAGTAACTTCTGTCCCGTTGCTCAGAAAATAGCTACACTTTTTCATGTTGTGCGGCACAGCTGCCCGACAGCACAGAGTTGGCTTTGTAAGGGAACATGTCACAGCAGTCCAGCGGGGAAAAAGGGATCCTCTACTGACTGTGGGTAGGATTTAGGCAGCAAAGAGGTGTGTTTGCATGCCAGTTACAGCCTCTCTGAGTGGTGTGAAGTCCAGAGAGAGAGAGGGAGAGAGGGAGAGGGAAAAAGAAATCTCAAGCCCTATTTTTTCAGCAATTAATGTGTGTAGTACACACAAATTTATTTGGAATTTCACCTTAAACCAGCTAACTATGAATGGATGCTTGATGGTAACAACATTCTCTTTCTTGAAACTTTGCATGTATGGGAATATTAATTAGCTAACTATACCTCCAGACCTGTTAATTTTGAATTTGAGTGCCTGTCTTGCCTGCAGGAGAAGCCTGAGTCCCAACGAAGCAATGAGCAGTGCTCTTGAAAGCTTCTTAACTTGAAAATTGCTTTTTCTCTCTGTATTTTCTCCTTTTTATCTTTGTTCTTTCCTTGAACAGCCTTGTCTTATTCTAAAGTCTCAGAGACTCAAGAGAAAATAACCTTTTAAACTGTGATGACAGGCCATGAAATAAAGTGAATTAACCGGGTGTAATGGAGGAATGATTGACTACCACAGTGTGAACAGCTGAAGGAATAGATGAGGAAATAAAGGAAGAAGTAAAATTTGGATTTTGGAGATGAGATCTTTGCTATTCATCTGCTTGATTTCATTTTTGTAAGTCACACTGCTCTATATATCTAAGGATGGCAGCTCTGTGATCATTGTACTGATGGTTAAGAAGGTTTTAAAAAATCAAGAAAATGTTTAATTATTTTTATAGTTATTAAAATGTATCTATTTATTTTAAGCTTCCCCAATTAGTGGTAATGTGCCCACTGTCTTACCGCTGCTCATAAATAATATTTATGTCTGTAGCACACTGTCACAGGCCAGGGCAGGAGGACACCTGGCTCAGGCAGCCTGCCCTGGTGTCTGCTGGGTGCTCTGCCCACAGCAGCACCTAAAGACGTGCAGGCAGATGGCAGCTCTGTGTGCCCTGTGTGCTCTGTGTTTCTGTCACCCTGGCTGAAGTGCAGAGTGAGAATCCAGATAATTCCGTTTCTAAGTACTGGTCTCGTGACGTTCCCAGTTCAGCATCTGGGTTGTGATTTTCTTTACTTAGTTGAGTGTTCAGTAGTCTCCCATACTGGCCATTTATCTGCCTCATCTTCTGGCTCTGGGAGACAGTTTCTTTCCCCCATGCATATGCCAGGAATTCAATAGGCATACGACACCAGTCTGATCATATCATTTTCTCTTGCAGTAGTCCAACAGACCGGGAAAAGGGCCAAGAAAATTTAAAAGGGAAAAATGGAAAACAAGACAAACAAAAAGGCCAAAACCCATTTAGGAATTCCTGATGCCAAAGCAAGCAGCAGTGCTGGTGGCACAGCTGGCACACAGCAGATAACAAGACCCCAGCAGTGGTCAGGCTCTCGGCAGCCAGGACTTGTCTGCATGGCAGCAGGCAGCCCGCCTGCAGTCAGATGAGTGGGCTCTGCTCCTCTCACCCTCATTCTGCTGGAGCAAAACGGATGGGCTTCATCCCTGCTACCAGCACTGCCTCACCCACCTGGGCACCGTGGGCAGCGCAGGTTTTCAGGCCCAGGGAGCAGGACCTGCCTGCCTGGCACACTCACTGCTCCGTGGGCTCCGTTCCACACTGGAATGTGTCACTTGGTAGACCTTGCAAGTTCAGAAGCTCTTTAATTTTGACATGGTGTTAAGTTTATTACAACCTGGTGAAATGAGTCACTACCAAATACATAGCTCTGCCTTTCTCCCTCCTCACATGTTTTCATGAGCAAAGTGAAAAGTTTAACCTTTCAAATAACAGCCTTTTTAACAAACGTGCAGTGCTAGAGCAATACAATATATCCACAGTATGGAAGGACACAGTTCTAGGGTAACTATTGCCTTTAGCTCCAAGCAACAAATCACAAGACCTTTAAATGAAAGCCCAATTTATTAAAAGTACTGTTATGCTAAGGGGCCAGCAGACCAAGGTAATATAAAAAAATCTAGGGCTTGCTACTGCAGAAGTACTGAGACCTCTTGAAATCTGAGTATCCACAAACACTTTGATTTAAAAGGGAGCTGGAGAAGTTTAACCCTTCATAGAACTTGTGCAGAAATTTTCTTAGATCTGGATAAGGCGTATATCTAATATCCTCAACGAGTTTCTGGCTGGGATAAAGTCTCCAGACAGGGATTTTTATTTTTTGATTTTTAAGAATCAAACTGTGTAAATAATTTTGTTTGCAGATTTGATCCTTTCAACACTTTCAGTAGGACTACTGCCTATTTTCCAAATCACCTGAACAGTCTCTCTCTGTAACAAGATACTGCCAGGTAATATTTTCTCCTTTCTCTCAGCTTGGTGGGGACATATTTTATTCTGACTTAGGCATGTCTTTAGGCTCCATTATGTCCTGCCCTTAGGTGTAAAACTGTAGCCCAAAAAGTGAATATTCTCAGTTTTTCAGTTCAATTACTCTAAGTTGTTTGCCATATTATCCAGTAAGTTCAAAGATGCTGGTTTATGCTTGTTACATATTGGCAACCATCCTCAGTTTAATTACATCTTTCCATTGATTTCAATGGCTTTTGGATCAGGCCCTGACAATGTGGATTAATAATTATGGATATTACCCCCCTCCATGAAGTATGATTATAATGTTGTGTGAGTGCTTTACTGAGGAAAGAGGCATAATAAAATGAATTTGATTTATTAAATAAAATCTCTGTCCTGTTGCAATAGGAATCTGAGGGCTTATATCTAAAGCACATACAACTATTCAGGTGTTAAGGCTAGAAAAACTCCTGCAGAAATGTGGGATTTGGGGTGTCAATGAAATATGCTCATACCCAGATGAAAGGATTTGACCTTTTTTTTCAGGTGACTGTCAGGTCATCTGTGTTAGATAAGTACCCATATACTGAGTGGTCCTGATCAGGGGCTCACCTGCTACCTTGAATCATACTACTGCTATCAAGTTTAATCTTAAGTCTTCTTTAATTCTTATTAAAGTTAGTGGTTTATTTATTACTTGGCTATAATTGGAGAAATTACTTGTCCTGATCAGAGGTAAACAGTTCCAGGCCTGCCTGTAGGTTTTTTTGTGCCAAAGCTCCTGACGTACAAGGAGTCTGAGCTCATTTTGAGCACTTTTTACTTCCAAGTTACCTGTGGGAAGGAGAAAGGCCAGAGAGAAATGTGCAGTGCTATTGCTACCACAGTGCTCTATTAAAGATTATGGCCTTCCTGCCACTGTGTGGGCAAACTGTTCAGTAAGAACAACTGTTTTGTGGTTTTTTTCTAGTGGAATTTATATAGGTAGCATCCAACAGGTATGTGTGTAACTAAACTTACTTAAGGTTTTTAAAAGTGTAATTTAATTTGCATATGGAGTCAGTAGAAATTTCAGGGTGTCTCCAATACTTTCAGTCATGCTTTGGAGAGTCCTGCATTGTGAATGATGAGCTTATGGATTGAAAAAATTGATTCAAGATTGATAGATTGAAATACACTGTCACTCTTTCCCAGACCGGTTAGTCTGTACTCTGTGGGGATTATATTTTCCACATGAACGAAATGAATCATGACCCAAATCAGGCAAACAAGCCAGGTGAAGGCAATTGGTAAGGAAATGAGAGGATAAAGAATCATGTTAATCAAGGAAACACCTTCCAGGTTGTCTCACAGAGCTTAGAAGTTTACAAATAAGGACGAGACAGTCACCGGGATGAGGTGAAGTGGCATGTGAAGAGGTAAGGGTGCTTAGGACAGCCTGGGAGACACTGAGAGCTTTAGAAGAAGCCTCATGTTATGCTCTCTTAGGCAGAACAAAAGAACAACAGCAACACTTAGTGACCGGATAGGGAAGGACAGTTAAGGAGAAGGGCTGGAACAAAAGTAAACAAGTCTCCATGCCGCTTTGAAGGAAAATAAGTAGAGAATTCAGAGTGAAAGCTGTGGTCTCCATGTACTTTTGTGCTTGTTTTGTTGGAGGCAGCAGTCGTGCAACTCATGTGGCACAGGGAAGTTTATAAACGGCTCAGGAGATGAATGGCGTGAAAAATTGAAGGCTGGTTAAATTAATCTAGCTATTAATTAGTTTTTTTTCCTTCAGAAGGAACGAGCGGATGGAGTTGACAGAAAAATGCTGCAGGCCCAGAAGTGCACAATCCAAACCCAACCGGTGTGTGGCTGTGCTGAATAATGCCGGCTGTGGTACAGGCAGGTCTGAACGCATCTCTTTCGGGACTATGGTTAGCTGTCCACTCGGCATTCCCCCCCTTAAGGACAGAGCTGTGCGCACAACTGGAGGCAGTTTTTGCCGTGGGCGGTAGCACGGCTCGCAGGGACCGTGCGCTCCGCGGGGTCGGTGTCAGCCCGGCCCGGCGGGACCCGCACCTTACCCGCACCTTACCGGCGAAGCCCGGCGGGCAGCGGCAGATGTAGCCCTCGGCCCGGTCGTAGCGGAAGGCCGGCGGCAGCCCCGGGACGAGCCCGTAGTGCCCGGCCCAGGAGCGCTCCACGCAGTCGCCGCCGGAGAGGCAGGGGCTGCTGCGGCACTCGCCGATGTCCTCCTCGCAGCGGGAGCCCGCGTACCCTGCGGAGACACCGCGACAAGGGGTCACGGGTGCGACACTGTGGGGCTCCAGTCCCCCGCCGTGGGCAGGGACGCCTCCCGCTAGACCGGGGTGTTCAGAGCTCCAGCCAGCCTGGCCTTGAACGCTGCCGGGGATGGGGCATCCACAGCTCCTCTGGGCAACCCGTGCCAGTGTCTCACCACCCTGCCAGTAAAGAATTTTCTCCTAATATCTAATCTAAACCTACTTTCTTTCAGTTTGAAGCTATTTCCCCTTGACGTGTCACTACATTCCCTCTCCGTCCTTCTTTGTAGGCTCCTTTTAGGTACTAGAGGGCTAGATGATCTGTCTCCTGCAACCCAGACCATTCTACGGTTCTATCATTCTGTGTGCCATTCATCCCTTCCAGACCCCAAAATATACACTGTGAACAGCAGCTGCACGTGTCTTCAGGCTTTGTCATGTGCTAAAAGTTTTCCTCAGCTGCTTGAAGGTGTGAATGCTCCCTTGTAGCTCCCTGCCAGGGCTTGGCAGCAGGACATTCATGTGGCTATTCTACATTAGTGAGATAAGCTATGCTATAAAGGATTTGTTTGGGTCTTTTTTAGGCAGTTACATGGAGATCTGTGTGGGTAATGAGGCGCTGCATTGTGGTGCAGATACGCTCTCTTGTTGGGGGAAGGCAGAGGAGAGCAGGGAGTATAAATCATTCGGTATTTGTGAACTGTTTCATCTGAAGCTTGAAGTGCTACAGGGATCCCTGAATTCTGGAAAATGCAAAGGGTTCTGCTTAATTTTTCCTTTTCTGTTGCACCAAGATACGTGTAGTGCAACAACACTGAGGCATTTAGTCCTTGCAGTGCTGTCTGTGCATAAACTCCTCTTAGAGATACTCCTTGTATGTGCTTGAAGAGTTGTGCAGTCCCTCCAGAGTGCAGAGTCTGTGTCCCCATCGGGGTGTAGGACCTGTTTGCAAACAGCTGGATACACAGGCACTGCTGATAGAGAACACAGCCTGTGAGGTTTCACACCCCACTGCCAGACAGAAGGTTTTGGACTGGTTTAAAGGTTGTGTTAATACTGGAAAAAATGGTCAGTTGCAGCAGTGATGAATGTATCACAGGGTTGGAGGGATCAGGTAACTGGGAGATGATCCCAGCTGTGACTCTTCTCCTGTCTTGACTCCATAATACTGGTGCTTTTTGTTTTGCCCACTTCTGCTGTACAGGAGAATCAATCCTTAGCTGGAAAAGCAAGCAACTTACCCACAGGGCTCTGACTTATGATGAGAGAAGCCCATGTAAAACACAGGTCCACAGAGTACTTTTAAGGTTACGTAGCTTCAACCTTTTATTGTATCAGGGAAAAAAAAAAAAGGACATACCTACTACTCAAGGAATATTTCTAGGAGAACTTGGAGCTTACCTGGCCAACAGTGGCATGTGTAATTGTCAGCATTGTCCTCACAAGTGGCGTTGTTGTAGCACGGCTGTGACCAACATAAGGGAGTGAGGGTCTCGCAGTGCGAGCCCGTGAATCCCGTACCGGTGCAGTTGCAGCTGTACCTGCAACACAGAACGCAACCTTCACTCAGGCTGGAAGTCAAGAGATCTGGGCTTTGTTCCCAAACATGCACAGGCTTCTTGTGTAGCCTTGGCTAGCAGCTTACAGGGTCGAGTCCAGCCCCGAGACCACCATCTGCTGCCTTAGGAGAAACCACAGAAATTGGGAACCAACAATGAGCTTTTCCCTGAAGTATGTGGTTTTGTCAGGGGAAAAAGAACTGCGTGTGAATTCAAATTGGTTTCAACAGATCATTTCTCCTAAGAATTACTGATCTTTATTTTTTATTTTTGGGAGGGAAAAGTTTGTGTCATTTCCAATGCTTTTTTTTTTTTTTTTCTGGTGGGCTTAACATTATTCAGAAAATGAAAAGTGGGGAGTAAGTAAGTGACACAGTTAAGTGTGTTAGTATCTCTTGCTCTTGGACTGGTAGAAATTGAATTGGCAGAAAAATAAGGTACTTTCTGTTCCTTGACTAAGTGTTTTGGGTTTTTTTTCATGAAAACCAGCTTTTTATTTTTAGGTTAGAACAACATTGTCAATTGCTTACTTAGTCCCAATAACAACAGTAATACACCTGCTTTTGATAGCAATGTTACTACAACATAAGTAAACAAACTAGTGTATATTTAGAAATTCACAAGGGGCAGGTTATCAGTAACATCTGGGAGTTTTTGTGTGTGGTTTTTTTTCCAATGAGTTAAGTATTATAAAATGCCTCATTCCTGTTCTATGGTCTTTAAGTATGAAGTTGACGTGTATGTGTCATATGAAAGACAGGCTTTTGCAAGATACATGTGAACTTTACTTGCTTGTACCATTTTGGTCTAATAATATTAGTCTAATTCCTGGGGAAAAAAATTTCTTATATTTTCTTTTACTTTAAAATGATACACCATTATTGTACAGTTGAATTCATGGGGCATTGTGCTGAGCAAGATGTAAGTATACTTATTTGATAATTTATCTAAGTCTTAGAATTGGAGTAAATACATGGAGAGAAGGCAAAATTGTTGAACATAAGGTAACATCAGAGAACAACTGGCTCCTGCAGTCTAACACAACAAAAAGTGTAAACTTTTTACTACACTATATAAGTGTGTGCATAAGCAGAAACTTCTGGCAGGCCAATTTATTACTGGTGTATGGATTATTCTTAAATCAAAATCAGAGATTACTTAGACCAGGTGGCATTTGAATTTTGGATATAAAAAGTAATGAGGAAGATGTGAATCAGAAAAATTGCTTTAATTCTGAGGTATGTTCTCAAACCAGAATTCTCCTTCTTCTGCTATCTTTTTCATATATTTCTTCCATGTATCATCAGTTTGGTGCTGTTCAGCAGTGAAAGTTTTATTTTCTGCCTGTGCCCATGCTACATATTCCCTTTGGTTCAGAATCCTGGAGCAGTGAGGAATACCCAGAACTCACGGCTGAATGTGTAGCCCCACCTGTGTGTCTTTTTTCCTTGGGTATCTTTTAGCATTTGGCATTGTTGTTGACCTTCAGGGATTCTGGAGGGTGCCCTGCTTGTGGGCAGGCTGCAACTGAGCAGGCAGATGGCTTTTCATAGTAAGAGTGATACTTTTAGATACTCTACCTAGCATATTTTTTTGACTTCTTGTTTGATGTTCTCACAATATGCAGAAAGCAATACATGCAGATGTTCTTTCCCTATGGAATTTCCTACGGACATTTAAAGTCCTGAGAATATTTTGTATGGAAAAAAGACATGGAGCATGCAGAGGTATCCTCTGTGCCTATGGACACCAGGTTTTGTAGGTCCAGCTAAGGCACCTCTGTAAATTGTTGAATTTAAATGAGAAATGTTAACTTATGTGAAAATGTTTTTTGAAGAGATGGAGTTATACTTTATTATTCATGAATCATCACTGGAAGATTAGGCTGAAATTTGGGAGAGAATCTGGTTTGGTGTTTGTATTTACTGCTGAATCCACTGCCTTGTACACATTTCTGTGAGAGCTGGTGGCAGACATCAAAGCCTCAGCTGTACTGTGGATTAGTCAGAATAGGAAAACTACTGTTTAAAGACCACAGTTCTTCATTTATCCCCAAAAACACACAAGAGAAAGGAAATTGTTGGACACCATTCTGTTTTGAATTGCTTTGTTGTGCATTCCTTTTCATCACATAGCAAATATGGCAAGAGCTCCAATTGTTCTCCAGATACCCTGCAGCATTACAAGCCAATTAAAATTGATCTTGCATGTACCTCAGCTTTAAAAGCCAGGAGAAAAATGAGCAGGATTAAATCTGGCCTGAATGGGCATCCCAGTTGCTCGCCTCACACGTGTATCCTCAAAAGGCTTCCAGGTTACTGCACAGGTCTGTGAGCATGTCAGGTACAAGGTGACCTCCCTCTCGCTGCTGTCACGCTTTAGCTGCACTGGGAAATAATAAATTGCTTTGTCCTGCTCAAAGCCATTCAGTGCTGCTGAAAAGAAGCTCCACAAAGCTGGTGCCATGTCACCACACTGCACAAAGGCTCATTCCCAGAACATGATCTCTCCCCGCCTCATTCAAGGCAAGCATGCCTTTTGCTGACATGATTTTTGGACTGATTTTTGGGGCACTAGTCTTCAAAACTGCTTCATAAAAACTAGAAAAAACACAATAAAGGGCATATAGTGGCAAGAGGAGGATACACTTAGGAACTTTCAGACTGAGCTTATATACATGAGTGTGTTCAGTTTGGGAATCTCATGCTGAGTCAGAAAATCTGGCATTGATGAGTGAACGGCAGAGCTCTGCTCAGACCTCTGTGTGGGGCCAGTAACAGTAGGTGGAGATGCTCATTTTTCCATTGCCTTCTATTCTAATTTCGTTTTTAATTATTATTTCTTTGCCCATGGACTGCAGGTTGTTTTGAACAAGTAGTTGTTGTACAATATACCTGCAAAGTTCCTGGCACATTTCCTAATGATATCTATTACTATGGTTACTGTTATTACAGTTTTTCTTTGTCTCTCTTTTCTAATCCTTCTGTCTGTCAGTGTGGGCAGCTGCTGATAGCAAATTCAGTTTTATGCAATCTCGCATTGCTCTTGGAAACTGAAGTTTGGTAAGCATTAGAAACAGAATTCCTATCTAAATGGCAGTGCTAACAGCCAGGAAAACAGTATGTTGTAAATATTTAAAGTACAAATATGAAAAATACACCTCTCGGTCAGTATTTGTCATAAGTGTTTTGTTGTCCTATTGGCTCTGACACCAGGCTTGCATTCTTGGACCCTTCTCAGATTTAAACTGCAACTAGTGCAGGACCAAGGGGTGACGTGGAGGGTTTGGAAGGCAGTGAGCCGCCAGGCAGGGCAGGGCAGGCTCCCGGAGCGTTCCCGCCTGCCGGCGCCAGGAGCGCCTGGCTCGGCCCCGGGCGGGCCCGCACACCTACCCGCTGGCCCCGGCCGAGCCCGCACACCTACCCGCTGGCCCCGGGCGGGCCCGCACACCTACCCGCTGGCCCCGTCCGTGCAGCGTCCCCCGTGCAGGCAGGGCTGGCTGGAGCACTCGTCGGTGTTGGTTTCGCAGAGGTCCCCGAGGAAGCCCCGCGGGCAGGAGCAGGAGAAGCTCCGCAGGGAATCGTGGCACGTCCCGCCGTTCCGGCACGGCTGGGACAAGCACTCGTCTATCTCCAGCTCACAGTTCGTACCTTCAAAAGCAGAGACAATAAACCCCAGACTTAGGAGGCAGTTTTGGAAAGCTCGGCAAGGACTGCCTGAATAACAATAGTCACATAATCTTCTTTTTTTTCCTCTTGATGCAATTGCCTATTTTTTAAAGGCATTTCCTCAATGTGCTTTGCAAGACTAGTTTTTTTCAGGGCTTGGGAGAATTTACAAAAGAGCAAGCCAGCTGCTTTCATAAGAATAAAATAACTTTTTATTTTAACTTGAACACAAAAACAGGATAAATTAATTTTCAGTTTATTCAAACAATAGTACTCTCTTATTGACATAATACAGAAGTGACTAGTAGTTTATTGATCTCTTAAGAGTCCATTTAAAACTTCACAGTTAATTGAATTCATTGGGAAGTATCTTGTCTAGCTGTGGTTTATTGCTTAATTTTTTTTTAAGGCTTAGCAATGTGCAAATAAATGGGTCTATGGTGCCATGATTGCAACAGGTCATAATCATGGAGCTGTTCTTCAGGGATGATGGATGGAACTAAATCAGTTTTAATATGAGTTTACAGCTATTTATGATAGTTGTCAAGTTAAAGATACACTCCTTTTTCTTATCTCTAGCACAGTCCAGGAGACACTAAGAAAATTTAAACATTAATGCCCTGCAGCTTTGACTATTTCAGGGGTTTATATGCCTATGCACTTCTTTAGTGTTTTGAGCAATAGAGAAATATTTTAAAATCATTTTCACTTGCTGTGTCAATTTGTTTTAGCAGCTACAGTATCAGCCACAAAACAGATGCAAAGTTGCAAATTATAACGAGGCAGCTGCTTTGAAGTGGATTTCCCTATTTTTTATTTGTCTTATTGAAGTAACAGTACTATTGTAAAGTTTTCAGGGGACTTTCCTACTTGAAAGAAAAACTGCAGCCCTGAGAATGGTGAAGTTTTAAGTATAAGATGATGGGGTAGACTTTCAAAAGATGGGAACAGGCATGTTTGATGATGGTTACTACCCTAGGTTTATTTAAGAGCTCACCTCTAATTCTTTCTTTATACTCCTTTTGCCAGCTCTGTACTCCTGTGAAATTTGTACATTGTAACTCAGAGTATCTTTCTTAAAACAGAGAGATTGTTAATAGTTAGCACTCTTACTTCATTACTAATTTATTTTGATGCTTCTGAATGTAGCATCTTTGTTTAAAAAAAATCAAATCTGTACTATGGATAAGTACCTGGAAATATCTTAAAATGCCAAAACAAAATTTGCGGATGTTGACTCACAAGAATTTTTCATTGCATTTAGACATTAAAGTGCAAGTTCATATTTTCAGCAGTTAAGAAATAGTTCCTGGAGAGCACATAGAGAAGAGTGGGTGGGGGAAGCTGCCAGTCCCGTGCCCCCAGTTCAAGGTTCACTGCTCAGCTAACCACGACTTTCAGCGGGAGCCTGCCGCGAGACCCCGGCACAGGAACGCTCTCTTACGGCTTTATGGTAATGTACATTACAGCCAGATATAGTAAGCAGTCCCTCTGTGGTCATTGCCCTGTGAATTCGCTGTAATTATAAACAATGTGTTTGCAGAAGTGTGTCTAGTGACCGTAAATCTGCCAGAGCTTGTTAACAGCTTACTGCGAACACTAAAAATCATGTGACAAAACAAGCCCTGTTCAACTGATCCTCAGTTCAGCCAAATTTAAAACTGCAGGCCTGAGAACAGCCTGACAATTAACATGAGAACATAGCGTTGTTGTTTTGGTTCACGTCTTTAATCTATCAAGCCCAGTAACCTGCCTTGGGCAATGTTGCCTCAGAAGAAAACTTCTCCCTGTATAATGCATCCAGCCAATGCGATCTGCCACGCAAACGGGGGGAATTCCTTCCTAGCCTCTGCTGAGTCTGCTGTCAGGCTTTCTTATATGTGTAGAAGAGAGATGAAAAGATTAGATCTGCATTTTCACCTCAGTCTAACGTTCTGTCATAAATATGCTGTATGCCAAATATCATATGCCAGAGAGGAAGGAGAGAGCCAAGGAGCCCCGCCACAGTCATTGCACAGGGCTGCACCACCACGAGCTGAGACACCCCCGGGGTGTCCTAGAGCAGGTTGAGCATCCCAGCACGTACCAGACCACACAAATGGTTCGAATTGACAAGCTGGGAAGGTGGGTAGAAGTCACATTCGTAACTTTTGCAGCTTCTTTGAAGAACCAGGATTATTTCTTATCCTGCTTGCTTTTCCAATGAGTCCTACTGTGCACTTCTTTGTACAGCCCCCGTCAATAAAAAGTAAATGCAAGAGAGAATGAAGGACACACAGTCAATGTTTTCAAACTTGCATGCCTACAGATACGGTGTAAAATCAGCTTCTGGTCAAAGACACTGGGGGTTTGCAGGATCAGTGTAGTGCCATGAGGACCTGCACATTCTTAGTATGGCTGGAAATCTGTAATCAAGTCACCTTTTTCTCTCCTGCACTGTAGTGCTGTACTCGGGCACAGCAGGTACAGGGCTGTCCCCAGATTCCTCAGTCTGGATAAAGTAATCTTGTGTGCCATCATCTGGATGGAGAGTGTCACATAGCTATTTCCTAGGCACTAGGCTGGAAGGGACAGGAAGAGAGCTAAATGAAAAAATAGACAAAGGTTGGGTTTCTTCAATCAAGGCTTGTCCCTTTTGTTCTTGGGAAGCTCAGCAGAGCTGTGAATACCTGGGCTGGATAGGACGCAGGGTGGGGAGTGCTGGTTTCCAACTGGAGAGCTGAGGAAGGAAACAGGCTTTGCCCTTTGCTGTTGGATAGACCATGTTGTTTGCTATTGATATCCACAATGATATGGACATGAGCTTATTGGGAAGTGAGATCTCTACTTGAGGCACTTCATCCCATGGTAGAGGCTGCCATGCCTCTGCTTGCCTTTGAGTGCCCAAGACTTATGGTGCATCTACCCTTAATATTTGCATGGCACATACATTATTGATGAGAATACTGAATGCAAACTTAGAGATCTATCAGGAATAATTTCCTCATATTCTACAGACATCATCCCAGCAAGGGTTACATCGTAGTAAAGGGTCTTGCACAAAGAACAAATCTGGCTCATTGCATCTATTCTGTGTGCCACTGAAACACTTTCTCTTGCTGCTGCCTTAGGCTGAGACTGGGTTTTGGAACTGCCATGCACTCCTGAGAGTTCACACTGGAATGTTCACTGGCAATGGAGGACTGGCTGCAGCAAGGTAATTAATGTATGTAGCTGTGGGTAATAACAGGCTCTTAAAGCATGCTCTGTTGGGGTGAATTAAAAGCAAGTGCAATTAGTCCAATGGAGGAAAAAATGCAATTGATTAAGGTAGCCAGCAAAACTTCCACAAACCAATTGAACTTCATTATTAACAGCTGTGTGACACATGTCTTGTAAATAATTTCACACTTGCAGAACATTATCATAGAAACTGCAGATTTCATGCTAAATTTTCCAGTCTTTGGCTCTTGGTGTGTTCTAACCTCTTCCATTTGTGTAAGAATTATGTGTGACATTTCTCAGCTATTTTAAGAAGTGCTGCAGCATACCAATCACACAAAATAGCAGTCACAGTCCATGAAACAAGTAGCAACTGCAGCCAGTAACTCATGCATTTGGTTAACGTTGCTGCTATAGATTTACTATACCTTCTCTACATGCATATCAAGAGATATAACCCTTTTTTACATCTTAGGGAAATGAGATGAGGCTGGATGACTTCCCACAGTAATTCATAGTGTCAGGCCAGGATAATAATGGTTGGCAAGATTCTCTGACAGGGTAAATGAGGGGTTTTATTACCACTGGGGACACCTCGAGGCTTTCATCCAGTAATCCCTCTGGCTTGTGCATTTAGCGCAACTCAAAGCAAGGTGCAAAAAAACAACAAAAAAGAATGCTTCTGATAAATCATTTTGTTAAGTAGCCTTTTAAATCTGATGTTTTACTGCTGGAGGAATGGTCTGCTACACCTCTATAGAATGACTATGATTAGTCTCTGTGCTGCTAGAAGCGGTGTTGGAGCTGTATGGCAAAACACTGCAGCATCTTCTGCTGTGTCTTTTAGACCTCTTCTCCTTCCTTGGTTCTCTCCTCATTTCTTAGCTCTGCTTGTGCAGCGTGTGGAGGATTTGGTGACATCACTTTATTTTTGCTGAGAGTGAAGGGCATCAGCCTGGGAAACAGCAGAATTTCATGATGAAAGCAGAGCGACTCCAGCAGAGTGAGTTTCCATCAGAAGTTTGTGTTGACCTAAATTTTCATTTCTTTTTGTTCAGAGTTTACTATTTCATTATGTTTTCTCTCACTTTGTCTCTAAGGTGTCTATTCTGCCTCTTTCAAACCAGGTTTCTGAGCTATGGAACCAGGCCTGGACTCCACTAACAGCGCCAGTTAAACAAATACAGTTTCCTGAGTACAACAGGAGGTCTGGGCTGAGTCTGATCGTTGCAGAGTAACCATGCTGGTTGTTAATAGGTTTTTCCTTCCTTCTGCTCTTCAGCTTTCCCCCAGTTGTGTAGTTTTCTCCTCAGCTGGCCCGGGCTCCGACACCCGCTGGCAGCAGCGGGGTGGCAGGAAGGTAACAAGCTTCCTTCAAATAACATTCTCCGTGCTCATAAGGGATATTAACCGAGGGCTGGCTTCCAACCAGGGCTGTGTTAGACACAGGAAAGCTGCTTTTTACCTATGACTTCCCCTCCTGCATGGGGATTTGGAGATGGAGCTGTAAACCACATCTCTTATTTCTTATTCATTTGAATCACTTGAAGCAATAGCTGGTTTTTCTCCCCTTTTTGCTGTATGACTCTTTTTTTTTTTATTCTTTGCTTACCTGACTGGCAATCTATCACTAGAATGCCTCCCCTTTTCTCCTTTTAATGATTCAGTGTGCTACCTCTCACAGTCCTACCCCTGAATACTGCTTTGAAATTTGAAGGGAGCTGTCTTCCAACAAGAATTATATGCTTTCCAGTAGAGGAAGTAGGGAAGAAAAATCACACCTGTACCTTAAACATGGAGCCACATAAAATGGGATTATCAAAAAAATGGGCAGTTTGGGAACATAACACTTTTCTTTCTATGTAACTTACATTATGTTTTAGTTGCAAATGAGTTCTTTGTTTCTGGGAGAGGCAAAGGAGGGGAAGATAATGTGAAATGTCTAGGTTGAAGAGTACAGTTTATCTACTTAGATCTATTTTTTAACTCTGTCAAGCAGCTTCTGATCCTCAGAAAAAAATTACATATAGCACTCTGAAGATGTGCATTTTGAGAATGCTTCTTATAAAAGGAGAGTCCATCTAGCCCTGTGGCATAACTTGGTGTTCACAAAAGTGCTGTATGGGTTTTGGTAAGTGTGAGATTTCTGTCATCCTTCTCTTTCTGATACCAGTAGTTAGTTCACAGTGCTATGGTCATCCATAATATGCCAACAGACACTGGTGCCGAAGTTGAAGGCAAGGTGGTAATACAGATATGGCTAAATGAGCACGTGTGGGTGAGGGAGCTGAACTTGGAACAGGAATTCTGATGGTTCCACGCAATGCAGAGGAAAGGTTGTTTTGGTAGTGCTTACCTGTGTACCCAAGAGGACAGACGCAGTCATAGTGCCCTATCTGGTTGAGACACGTTGCCCCGTTCAGGCATGGATCTGAGACACACTCATTCACTTCCAGGTCACAGTGCTTGCCTTGGTAGCCTGGGACGCAGTAGCAGGAGTACTCATCCACGCCGTCCCGGCACACTGCTCCGTTGCGGCACGGCTCGGAGATGCACTCGTCCAGGTCCGTTTCACAGAGTGTCCCCGTGTACCCGGCGCTGCACAGGCAGGCGGGCCCCGCCGGCCCCTTTCGGCAGGTGCCTCCGTGCTCACAGGGATTTGTGTCACAGTCACTGTCAGCTATCTCACACGTCGGTCCATTGTACCCAGCAGGGCACTCGCAGGTAAAGCTGAGGTTTCCAGCAGAGCCCAAACAGGTAGCGTTTTGGAGACAGGGGTTTGAGGAGCAGGGATCAGAGGTTTTATTGCAGAGTTCCTCCACACTGTCCACTGATGCATTTGCACAATGGCAAGAGTCGTCTTTATGACCAGCAACACATGTAGAGTTCTTTTGGCAAGAGTTTGACAGGCACCTGGAATCATTCCTCATGCAAAGGGATTCTAGGAAAGAAACACAAGAGATTCTGAGGACTTGCACAGCACTGTGAGTAGCCTAGAGTGAAAGAAGTGTAGTTCTTAACACAACTGTGCTTCAAAACCAACAGCTCCAGTTGTTGGCTGTTGAGAAGAAAACAGGACTGGTAACTATGTGATGCATTAGTGGACTAATAAATGTAAAATGAAAACAATTATGAAAACTTGAGTAGGTTGTAATTTCCTGTTCTCGCCTCTTCCAACAGCCGTGGTCTGGAGTGTCAGGATTGCTTAACACTGTATTAAGAGTATAGGTGCCACAATACTGGTGGTTGACAACTGATATCCAACAATATGGAATGCATTTAGGTATAGTTAAGACTTTTTTTTACTAGAGAAAGGAGTTGAACCACTTTTTTCAGTTCCATACCACTTTGAATCCTTTTGTGGTGGATGTTTTTTTGCATTAGGTTTCACAAAGCTAAATTATTCAGATGCAGTTACAGCTCAAGCGAACAGTTCAAACCATCAGGAACCTTGATTTTGATTTTCTGATGATAAATAGTAATTTGACAGTTGTACAGCATTTCCACCACGAAGAATCTCTCAAACACCTGAGATGCAAAACAGCCCTGTGAGAGCCTTCCAGCCTTAATTTTTTTCTTTGTTTGGTGAACATGGTGTAAACATGTTCCTGACCCTCTGGGAACTGAGCTCCTGACAGTAGTTAAAGGCCACTTGGAGTTGCCTTGCTGCTGTAAAGACTGACAATAGCAAGAGCTACTTCTCACTTCCCAGTCAAGGAGGGAGAGCTGTTACCAGCACTGTTCAGAATCCACCTCTGGGGTACGTTGAAGCAGCCATATCTGGGCCAAGAAACTACGAAATGAAGCTGAATGTTCCCTTCAGAGAGAAGGTGGCAATTTGGAAGGGAAAGACGCGTAAGCCAGAGAACAAAAATTGCATTAAAAAATCTATAGGAGAGTCCTGTAAATATCTTTTTTGCTTTATTCAGTTTATACTTCATTCTGGAGTCTTGTTTGAATATATGAAGGGTGTGCATTTTCTACAGCAGTTACTTGAAAATGAATGGCAGAACAGTGTATGTTTGTGCAAACAGGGTGTTGTGGATGAGCTGAACTTCTCAGAGGAATTCAGACCCACCTACCACCACCAGTCTCTCATTTCTTCCCAGTTCCTGAACTGAGATTCATGAGAGTGGACACAGTAGAGATGGAGAAGGGGCACTGAAAGAGAAGTGGTGGGCAGAGATGCTTGTCAACAACTGGAGCTAGACCAATGTTGATAAAGGCCTGGGACAGACCCCTGGCTGGAAAAGTGAGGAGCTAGTGTTGGTCACCTGAGGGTGGCAACCAACCAGATACACACGGGGGACTGTCAGAGAATACAAACTGATTGGTGAGGGTGTGTTTCCATAGTGTGTGTTTTAAAACATAATATAATTCCATCTGTTTTCTCCTAGGAGGGGAAGTGGAGGAAGAAAATGTCAGAAGGCTTAACCAGCTTAGGAAAGTCTGCTTGTGCAGACTTGACACTAAGATAATAAATTGAAAGGTTGAAAAAGTTATCTGTGCATCACTGTTGTGCTTTCTGACTTGAGGTGTGCACAGGAGCAGTGCCTCTGAGAATTAAAAACACCAATCTGAAAGAACCTGCTATTTATGAATAAGTACCTTTACTGAGCCAAATAACTTATTAATACTTGTTTAAATAAGAGGAATAGAGATTTATGTGGTAACATTGATAGCAACAGTGACACCATGATTTAAAACAAACAGCGGTTTTAAGGATTACATAGAAATACTTTCTTGATTGTTTCTTTTGGGGTGTTGCACGTATGAGTAAAATGTGAGAAATGTTTTTGTTTGAACTATTTTGAGCTGTTATCAAGCTCATATACATCAGAAATGCAGAGGAGAAATGCCTAGAAAAGTTATGGTCTTGGTAAAGATTGTCTTTCTTTAAAGCAGACTATGATAGATCTGATTAAGAAAGTAAGCTAAATGCAGATTAGCAGGAGAACTGGAGTGTCACCTCATGTTTTTGAAGGAGAACAGGACAAAAATAATACTTCTGGATTAGCCTGCCTTTAAAATGGCCATCTCTAAACCTGTTAATAATCAGTTTTGGGAGCAGGTATTTCATCCTAACGCGATTGCACTTGCTCCAGCTCACAATTCTCACTGAATGCAAAAATTCAAGATATTGGTCATTATGTGCTGACTTGCACCACAGTCAGCAGTAATTTGGATCCTTCTCCTCCTCTGCACATCCTCATGTATGTTCTGATGTCCTGGTTTACATGATTTTGTATATTATCCATACATTTTTTTTTCTTTAGCCTGGATAATACAGATCTTACTGCAATCTGTTAATTGCAGTTAAAATGACCAAAACTGTATTCCTTAGGAACTTCTGCATCCTGCATTTTCCTTGGGATTGCATAACTTTAGAGAGCTTTCCTTTCAGTCTGTGTACCTACTTAAAATTCATTAAAGTGCATGTTTGAGGAAACATAGCAAATTTGAAGAAATTAATTATGATCAAGTTATAATGTTGTCTAACTCTTGTACTGTGTAAGTTACAAGAGGTGAGTTCAATCATTTGAGTTCTTACATAGGATCACGGTGACATGAGAAGCAATTTAGTTAATTATTACTGCCTTTCCAGAGATAATTTGCATGCAACAGCTCAGTTTGTTATAATGACTGTGTGAGAGAACATGAAGCATTTGCCAGCCTGCAGTTTGGATAGCAACATACAGGCTGTGAGCACTGCTTAGAAAGCTTCACAGCTCTCAGAGGCAGTAAGAGTGGATGGAAAATGAGAGAAGGGCAAAGACAGCCTTAAAAGCACAGTCTGTATGTAGTGAAGGCAACCAACTTGTCTCCAAGGTGACACCGCTATGGGAAAAACATGAAACATTTCCTGGATTTCTTTTAAACCAGTATGTTAATTTCAAATTTTGTAGCTTATAAAATAAATTTGTTATGCAGAAGTTGGCAACAGACAATGTAATAAATCCAATACTCCCTACAGGATACTTTTGTCTGATTTGTATGATAGGTTTCCAGTGAAGAAGTAACATTTTTGGGGTTCTATCTTCATTCTAATGCACTGTTCTGTAGTTTTTATTATTTGTATAGTTTTTGAGGAAGACAGGAGTTCTGAAGGCCTTAGTAGAAGTATAACCACTGTTGAGTTTTAGCTTACTTGTGGTTTAAAGTCTGGGACCAAGAGATTTTTTAGGGGTGCTGTATAGCAGTTTTGTCTCAACAGCAAAACTGCATCTCAGAAAGGTGATCATCAAAAGCTATGCAGTTATCAGACCATGGTTAGCAAATGGTATGCAGTTCACCAGGACATGTCCATGACATTTGAAAAAGATATTCGTGTTCCCAAAGGATGTGTGTGCTTCAGATAATCCTTTGATTCTGGACTGCTAGTTCAAACACCCTTTCCCACCTATTTCAGGTAAGTTATTTACACTACCTCCCTTGCTGCCCCGTGGAAATGGAATTTCCCTGCAGCTCTGGAGTGACGTGGAAGGATGGATTTGGGAATCTATTGAGCTACTGAGAGCTGTGTGGAAATGAGAGAGGATGAAGAGTGTGGCGGGTGGAAGCTCAGTCTACCTCAGTTTGAGCAGATGCCTAAAGAGTATTCCCTGCTGCACTTGCAGAAAGAGCTGCAAAGAGCCAGGAATGTTTCAGTGTTTTGGGGAGCTTGATTTTTGGCCAGGTTGTGGAAGGATAACCAGGAAAAGCCTCGTGCTCTACCTCAGATATGCAGAGGAGTCGTTTTTCATTCTTAAGCAATTAAGGTCACTTCAGCAGTGACTTGTTCTGACAGAGTCTTAAAATTTGTACGTAACATTAGAAAAATGGAAACAAAATGCTGATCACTTTGGATTTACATTGACTGACACTTGAGATAATTATCAGCCTCTTTATAAACAGTGGTACATTAATCTAATTACGAGAGGATTTAGTGCCAAGCATTTTGCCCCATGGTTAAATCCTTGTGATGCAGATGAGATGGTTGGCAGTGAAATTCTTTGCAGTAAAGCTTGCCATCTACTGGCACATCATCCATACTACCAGAAACACGGCAATCCTTGCAGTTTTTACAAGAACTGGCATGAACACTTAATATAAGAAATGCCAAGAAAAAGACAGTTTTCGTTTTGGTTTTTTGCTCTTGGATAAGATTATGTAAATTCATTGAAGTGATCGTATTAGTGTATGAATAATTGAACTTGTACAGATAATCAGCACTAAAAATGCATGATTTTGGCTGGTAAAGACTTCTGAATAACCAGAAACCCCTGTAGTGATACAAAACAATTTTTATGATGTTAGAAATGCATGGCAATGAAGATAGAAGGTCAAAATTAAATTAGTGGAAAAGTTAACATAAACAGGGTAGGGATTTCAAAATGGTCAAAGCATTTTTGCACAGATCAGCTGACGCCTGACTAGGAAACCATTGTTCCTCAGTAAAGCAGGTAATTTTTAAGAACTCACCTGCATATCTTTCCTGACAATTTCGAGGGTATTTTTTCTAGATCCTGTTTGAATCAGAGATTTAGTGAGTTCATGTCTACTTTTCAAAATAATCTTTTCACTTAAGTTGGTAAGATCAAAAGTAAAGTGAATTGATGTTTCCCAATACTGAGAATGTGACTGGCAATCACAGCCACTCAAAGCCCCCAGACAAAGCCTAGGAAACTGTTTTGGGTTCTTTGTGTCAGACATGTCTTTCAGCAAAGACTTGTTCTTTCTGGACACAGCTCTTCTTATGAGTAGATGTAATATCATAATCACCAGCAGCATTTAAAATTACATTTCAATCACTGGTAATCACGTTGTTATGAACCAGAGATCACTTGGCTGTGGCCATGCCTGCACTTTGCTAATCATCTCATCGTGCCTGGAGGCTGCTTGCAATTTGCAGTGCTGTTCTTCGAATGTGCCTTCTGGCCCTGAAGGAGGACCCGGAGCTTCACAGAAGCTCTCAACACTAATGGCTTCAGAATCTTTTACATATGCTGCGAGATTGTCTGACCTGAACAGAGCCAGTCTGGGGGAGAAAAAGAAAAGCTTTGATAAGATAGAGAACTTCTTGATACCCATATAGTCATCCTTACTGTGTTTTAAGGACTTTTTTTCTTTAGGGGTTTTTTTTCCTCACAAAGAGTTATTACTTCACGTATTTGAATTAAAACTAGGAAGTTATACCAGCTAGTGCAGCTAAAGCCATTCACAACAAAACCTGAGTTTTTACTAAAACCCAACACCGGAAAATGTGTTACCTGTGGGGTTTGGCTTTTTATGTTTGGGTTGGGGTTTTTTTGTTGTTAATTTTTTTCTTTGTTAGAAGGACTTATATAATTGACATCTTGGTTGTGGTCAGTCACTAGAAATAAAATTTAATCACAGGAAGTGAAGCAACCATTGCTTCTATTAGTGCTGTAACTTCAGTCTGCATTCTGTTGAATCAAAACCAGCATACAGCATTTGTTCACAGCTGAAGGCTTACGTTGTGATCAAATAAGCTCACTAAAAAAGTCACAGGATAACATGACAGCAGCAAGGGTTTAGATAGCCCAGTGTCTGGAGTTAGAAATATGAACCTTCAGAGCTTGTGCTCATTACTTCTTTGAAACCTGCCCTTGGGATTTTAAAACAAGCGTGCGAATCTGTGTCACTGAAATATCAAGATCTGTTACTATACTGAGATCTTGAAATAATTATCATTTAACTGGAAATATTAAAATATTGCCCAAGGCATCTAGTGCTGCATTGAAGAGCGCATGGCTTCGGTGTAACTAATCCTTCTCCATTTATCTGCAGTGCACCATGACACAAAAAACACAGTTCATCACTGTGACGATAACTTCCCTGCAAAGACAGCCTTAGAAAGTTGTGGGTGTGCAGATATATTCTCAACCTTGATGTATCTTGAAGAACTAGGGAAGAGAGAAGCACACGTGTATAATCAACAGTGACAAAGATTGGGATCAGATACCTTTACCATGGACTGAAAGGCAGACATGTCACTCCTGGATCAGCATTTGGCAGATGGGGAAGGAAAGGACAGGAAACCATGCTGTTCTGGATAAAACAACGCCAGGTAAGGGGCTATCTTAGCCATCAAAATAGCTTTTCCATAGAGGTGCTCTGTGAATAGATCATTTTAGTTTCTCCACGCAGTGTCAAACTTTCTAAATACTGCACTAATACTATTTAACCCCTTCCCATCTCCCAACACATTTGTATTACCATCTTAATTATTCAATGTAATGGGCAGCTTGTAGTCACTGTGGTGCCATTCCTCCTTTGCAAGCTTCACCTGTGAGGAAAGTGCCAGTCCCCAGACCTGACCTGCTCTATCCACAACTGGAATTATTATTACTCAGTCTGCTGAATGCAAAAGCGTACCTTGGGAAGGGATGAACAAACTTTTGCCAAACAAGCAAGCCCTGGTTGTGTCTGCAAATACTGTGGTCATGAGGAGTTACTCCTGAATTTTTAACTTCAACTGTGTGTCCAAAACATCCTAGCATGTTGTTATAGAAACCACGCTCAGGCTTTAAATCCTGAGTCACATTTATTACCATAGTAACCATCACCACACACAGGCAGGAAAGAAAAAGGGCGGTTACACAAATATCCCATTTCTATCAAAAAAGTCAAATCTATTTTAAGTACATTTGTATCAACAAAACCAAGTAAATTAACAACTTATTTTGTGAGGCAAAAGAATGGTATATTAGTGTAAGAGAAACAACTGACTAGCATGAACATTTTAAAATGTTGTTTAGGCAACCCATCAAGATTAAAGATATTTGTGATTGAAATTACAGAACTGGTCATTAAATCAATGTCTCCATTTCCCACTTCCCCAAAGTCTTCTGCAAGATCACACTGACTTGGTGCTGCTCCCTGAGAAGGATGGCATTTACTGCTGGCAGTCACTGTCTGTTATCATTTGTGCCATCCCAGACTCCCCTACCTCACGAGCCTTGCAGAGCGGTGTCAGCCCTTACAGCTGCACCCCCGACTGCTCTGAGCACCACAGCAAAGGGACTGGCTGTCCCAAGGAAACAAACAAAACAAACACCTCAAAAATGACCTAAATGCTTTCTTTACTTCTAAAAGGAATTGTTTCGTGGCTCTCGCTTTATTTTGCGTCACACCCTAGTGTTTGTGCTGGGAACAGGAGGATAATCAGGCTGATGAGATCAA
Source organism: Atrichornis clamosus (assembly GCA_013400975.1). NCBI lineage: Eukaryota > Metazoa > Chordata > Aves > Passeriformes > Menuridae > Atrichornis > Atrichornis clamosus. The sequence goes on from WBMZ01000294.1 coordinate 28,547, forward strand.
CAGGGCTCCTACACTCTGAATCTGGAGGATTTTCGGTTCAATTGGTTCATCATGCTTTTACTGTGAACAGATATTTTTGTTTATATGAGACGTAGAACAGTGGCTGATCAGGACAGAAGGCAGCTGATATCTACTACAGTAGATGATGTGGACACTGGTGTAGAAACTGAACTGATTCCTGCTGTGCAATCCCTACTACTGTATACACTCTGATTATAACTCTCCCCTTTAATAGTTTCATGACATGTGTCCTTATTCTCATCTAAGTCTGCAGAAGAATAACAACATGAGTGTAATGAGGTATTCCTTGTCCCTCTAGAAGTGCTGAAAAATTTTTTTTCGTTCCGTGCACACAGCAGAATTTATTTTTAATAGTACAGAACAGGACTCCTCCATGCAGGGACATGGGAGATAAATAGACAGGTGAGCAACAACTGTGATACCTGGTGGTGGGAACCTGAGGGCCAGCTTCAAGCTTGCCTTTCTATCAGCTCTTAAGTGGCAAAGAACATGTTGTGCTCAAAATCTGAAACTATTTCATTTAGGTAATAAACTTGATTGCTTATAGGAAAGATTTGGTGTTTTTGTGGGCTAAATGTCTTTGTCCCAGGGACTCAGTCAATACCTTTCCTGCCTGCACAGCTCTTAAGTCTTCATTAAAGCTGGGGACACCCTCAGCATGTAACTGTGGATACACAACCACGTGTGTAAAGATCTCTCCTGGGAGATGACAGGTTTTGCAGAAATAAAGAGAGAAAATCTTGGTGGTTTAGTTTAGGGTGTGAATTATGTCTTACACTTTAAAATGTTATCCTAGATTGCTTGCCCTTAGTGAGGTTTCTCAGCTTGCCTAGATGAACTTGTTTGGGTGGGTGGATTTGTGGTGCTTTTGTGAAAGGTGTTGCTCCTGCCTTGCTCCCTAAAGCTACAAACAAGCACATCAAGCCTTGTAAAATTCACGGAAGCCGAATCTACTGTTTCTAAAGCTTAGATCAGAGCACACTGAGGGGTGCAAGTGGTGCTGGGGAAGAGGAGGGATGAAAGCAGTGCTTGCAGTTGGGAAGATGCCACCTGTAGTCACAGCTGTGCTAAGGGGGAAGGCTGAAACATACAGCTTGCCAAAATGACGAGGGAAATGATGCCAGGGATAGAAAGGGTTACAGAGAGCCCAAAGCATGGTCTCCTTCTCTGCATCAATGGTGGGGATTTTCAGGAACACATGGGGAGTAACACAGCATAAAACTGTCAGTTTGTGAGCTTGGGTGAAATCCAGTTCCTCCTGGTTCTGTGTGAATTCCAAATAGTGGAAAATAGGGAGTAAAGGAGCAGTTGTCTCTTGCAGAGGCCAGATCTCACCTTGAGAGACACGAGGTCTCACAGCTTCTCTGGAGTCTGGAAAGAGTTTAAGGCACTTTGTGTAAGACAGAGGCTTCCAGCTCCCACTGAGCTTCTGGCTCCTCCTGAATTCAGGCTCAGCAAGGAGCTGAGGGCTTGGCTGAGCTGGGAGGTGCTGTCCCTCACACAGACCAGCTACTGCTGACTTTTGGTTTAGGTCAGAACACGCAAGCAGCCGTGCTACCACTGTGCTCAACTGCTAACACAGGAGATAACAGGCAGTCAGAAATGCTGCCAAATGCTGCCAAGAATCCCTCCAGTAGAGGGGCTAAAAACTGAGTACAAAATTGACTTCACGTCCACATTCTGTCTATGTGTTGTTCACCTTTGAAAGCCATTAGAAGGCATCCTCTTCAGGCTCCTTTATCTGTGGTTCTGCCCTTCATTACTTTTTTCCTTAATATGTAAAGAGCATAAAGCAGTGATTCTGATAATGCAGGGGTACATAAAACTGCTGTGATTTTGAAACATAGCCTCTAATGTCTGTAACACTGACCCAGATATGATTTTGTTCTGTGAGTCTGATTGTTAAAAGCCTGATTGCCAGAAACACATCATACCAGCCTCTAACATGGGGCAACTGTTTTAAAGTCTCTGGGTGCAAAGCCATGTTCTGATGTGTGCAGATGTTGAGATTGCCTTCAGTAGGGTCTCAGTAACACAACTGAGAACTCAGAGTTGCTGAAGCCACCAGAATGCAGCAGAAGAGCAAGATCAGCTCCAGCTTTAGACTAGCATCACACTGATATCCACACCAACGGGAGTGCCTGTTGTCCCTCCAGGCTTGCTGAATGCATAGTCCTTTTCTCACACAATTTCAGTTTCATACTATGTAACAGTACTCTCATATCAAAGCCATGATGCTGCTTCTCCTGTCTACCCAGACTCAAAAAAAGTAATCAGCCCTGTGACAGATCAGCACTATGCTGCTGGAAAGGCACTGCACTGTGATTCAAATGCCACAGGACTCAGAAGAAGGCTTCAGTGTGGCTACAATGTGCAGTAAGTACAGAGGAAGAAAGGCCATGCTTTTCCAGCATGAACTTTGTAGAAGAGTTCACATTCCAGCCCCTTCTGTTGAGGACTAAGTTATTTTCAATAGAAATCACCTACAATTAGCTCTGCATGAACTAATTACCAACCGGGATTTCAAGACTGCTTGGGGAAAGTGGCAGCTCCTGTGTTTTGGGACAGGCTGGAGCCTCACAGGGAACTGGCACAACCCGAGTTTGCTCAGCTGTCCTGCTGAGCCCCTGTGCGAGGCAGCTGCCCACGGGGCCGAGATTGTAACACCGGAGTGGGGAAGAACAGTGATGTGACCGTGGTCTGCACAAGTTACCCTCACTGACTTCTCACAGACAAGAATCAGTCACAGGCCCAACAGAAGGATGCTCTCATGTGAATTTTGCAGAGGGCTGCTCTTTTGAGCACTAGTTGCAAGTGAACATAGTCATGGCTCTGGCACAAAGCCTGTGGTAGCTTTGCTGACCTGCAGACTGTATTGTAGCATCATAAAAACTCTACCAACTAGTAACAGAGGAAGAATGAATTTGTTTCATGGTTTTACAACCTTTAATTTCCTAAGCAAGCTCAGAAGCACTGAGGAGGAGTGACTGACCCAAAGGAAGAGTAAAAATAGGTATTGAAAATCCACTATATAATGAAGGATACCTTCCTCTTAAACCTTTGCAAGATGCTTCATCAGTAAAACCAGAATATTCACCAGCATCACGGTATGCCCAGGAGCCTTCCCTGGGGAACATGCTGAGAAATAAGCCTTCTATATTAGAAGAGTATCACGAAAAGTCAAATTGTTAAAGCTTAATGTGATGGCATGTTTTAGAATAAAACACCTGCCACTAGGGCATTAAATATCTGCTATAAGTGAAGAGGGATCCAGCAAGCTGTCATCAAAATTAGATCAGTAAGATTTTTGCCAGTAAAATGATACAAAATTTAAAACTATGAATAAGTAAACACTAACCAGTAACAATCAGTATAGTAGTGCCATTTCTTGAAGGTTTTTTACATTTTATTTCCCTATTAATAGTCTCCTTTATTTCCTCTGTTTATTTAATGTATGTAAGAGGTAGATCTGACTCCTTGTCTCTCCTTCCTTTCCTAGTTCTCACTTCCCTGCCTTAGATTTTTTTCCGTGCATTCTCCTTGTCTTGCTCGGATGCAAAACAGGCTTGGATGTACAGGGCAGCAGTGGGAAGCTGCAGGGACTTTGTGTGGCTGGTAAGTGAGCCTGCAGTCATGGCAGCCCCAGGACACACTGTCACCCGTGGCACCAGCTGGGCAGGGTGGCACAGATGCCTCTGGAGCTGTGCTGAAGTGCTCTCACTCCACAGGATGATCCAGAGGACAATAAAGGTGCTCTGGCCTGCAATTCCCCTGGACATAAGATTTAGCCGTCCCGTTGCAGTGACAGCAGGGTTTTGTGCCACACAAATCTGCTCTTGAGATGCAGGGAGAGCTCTGGTCGTTGCTGGTGTAGTGGCTGGGCAGTGGAAGATAAGATTAGAGAGCAGGGGAAGGAACTAAAGCATCCACAGCTTGACACCCAGGTGCTTACTCCATCTCAAGAAACTGCGGTGCCTTACAGTGATGAAAAAACCAGAAGGAATACCCCATTTTGGGGGAGAGACCTTCCTCATGATACCAGTCCAGACTTACCAGTACATTATAGGGCAGCATCCTGCCCTGCTTGATATTAAATTATGCTAAAGAAATAAATGAGATCTGTGTGACAGGAAAGGTCTGGCCAGGTAAAAAATTAAGAAAGATTTTATGGCAATAATGAATAAGTGATAAATATCTAGTGACTATCTTGCTCAGAGCATATTTTGCAGAGAGATTTATGATGGGGCTTGTTTTATGATCCCAAAGCGCATCATACAACAGAGTGTGCTGAGAGACTGCAGAACAGACTGAGAAGTGGTTCTCAGTACTTAATACCTAGGGACCCTCAAAAGCCTTTTTCTCTGAGGATCACATTTCCTTTGATCATTGGGGTTATTAATTATAGATACCTTGAACAGAACAAGGCGCTGCTACTGTATTTCTCAAACAGTGTCTCATTTAAAAGGAACAAAATATTGTACTTAATTAGAGGTTCAGCTGCGGCGTCTTTTCAAGACACTTTGGTATTGATTTGACCATGGCAGCCTACTGTAGCAAATATTATTCCATTAATAATAAAGGGAGCTTGTAGACATAAAAGTGTAGGAAGGAAGCACTGAAATGTTTGTCATTCACCTCCCAGAGCAGTTGGAGCATAACCATCCAATACAGCATTTAAAATAAATGCTACAGTTCATAGTTGAAAAGCGGTTGCACTTGTGTGGAGAACTTTCAGTCATTTTTCTTGTGTCAAGCCCATGCTTCATCAAGTGAATTCAGGCAGAAGCATTTAAAGCTTAATTTTTTTCTCTGGACAAATGGAAGCATACTATTTCTGCTTTGACTCTTTAGGCTAATTTGTCTCTGTTCTGATTTGTCTTATCTGTGCTTTGGTCATCGTGATTAAACACACGAAATCAGGTGAGCATCAATTGGCAAATGTGCATGCTCTGTTTGCGCTTAGCATCATGTGTTCATCATCAGCATAATTACATGTGCTGATTCATCCTTGTCATCAACAAATTGTATTAATTGACTGAGCAAGGTTTATTTCTGTGAGTTCTGGTCTCATAAGAAGCTTTTACTAGCATTTTTTTCATGCTGCAATCGTAGACGCTGGTGCCAGAGACAGATGCAGGAATTATTGCCTGGCATTCGTGGATTACCCCTGAGCAGGCAGGAGAGGTTTCACTCCCCAGCCACGTGGGTCCCACTCCTGCTGGGGTGGATATGCAGAGGCAGGGGCAGGCCTGTCAGCAGGTTACAAATGAGCACCTCCAGGCGCTCGCCCCTCCTTGGCTCCTGAGGGAGCTGGAGGGAGACTGGGCTACAGTCTCATGTAGCCCCGGAGCACAAGCCTGTGCCACATCATCTGAGTGTTAGATAGTGCCAGGACAGCCCTTTGCAAAGGATGTGCTTTCACTCTGCCTTTCAGGTGATTGCATACGTGCAAAGATCATATAAAGCAGCTTTTTAAGTACATTTTTTATTACCTAGGTGTTCTTGTAACTACTAAGAATTTGGATTAGTATCAAAATTGTATATATGCAGGGATTTCTTTTCTAAAACAATCAAACAAACCACAGAATAAAAACCAACAACCCTCCCCACATGGTTCCCGATTATCAAAATTCCTACTCTAAGCAGGAGTAATTTTGTCAGATTGTTGAATCATAAAGCTTAACTTGCCAAGTACATGTATGGTCAAGTACAGCACTTTAGAATGTCCATACTATCCCCAAACAATTAAGAAGGTTCTCAGAAATTTAATTCAACCAGAGAAATAGCTACTAAACTTACCCCACTTGTGCTGTGTTTTTTACCTGTTACCACAACCCTTGGCATTTGTTAGACTGATTTCTAGGGAGTTGATGCTTTCCTTCTAGGCTCTTCTCTTCTAAGTTGTGAGCCAACAGAACAAAATTCTATTTTATTATTAGCAAAGGGAACTAAAGCTCCAGCTAACCTGATTTCTTTTTAGCTTGGTCACCTTTCCTTTCTGGTTGCCCCCAAAAGGGATCCCAGTTTGAATGGCATACTTAGGAGGAAGAGTAGCTGGAGAGTTGCAGCAGTATTTCACAGTAATTCGGCATGCCCTGCTCCCCAGGAGAGGGGCTGAAGTAGCTCTCATAATGTACCTGAACTTATGGCAGTAAGAGGGATTTTCATTTGGGAACATCTGAATTTCACGTACAGAATCCGTAACTGCCAACTGACTTCTCTGCGATGACTTTTGCCAGCCTTGGCTGAAGGCTTTTATAAAGCAGTTTTTTGTTAAAGACTCACTGGGAATACGGTTTTGAAAAAGGAAATCTTGTTTTCACTAGCCTGTAATTTTGCACAGCTCCTCAACAATTTTAATAACACTTTTCCTTTTTCTTCTCCACATTGGAGAGGCTGTTTGCTGCAGTGATTGAGTTTTCTTAACTGTCAGAACAATGTCAAGACAATGTGAAGACAGTGTCAAGGCAGATATAGAAGGGTGACAGTGTGAAGGAAGGAAAGAGAAAAGAGCTGTCAGTACTCAGAGTGCTCTGTAGAGAAAATATTTCAATGATAAAACCATTGTCACCATGCACTGAGTGAGAGAGAATAAAGTGGAGGTAATTAAGTTACTGCACTATGAACATGTCTGGATGACAACTTGGAGTTAAGGAAGAATGTAAAAAGCATTTTGTGAGGATGTCTTTTGTCCATAACTCTTGTCCCATATCATCTCCTAGGTAATAATCCCTAATACTCTTTTTCTCTCTAAACAGTATCCCTCAGTAAAGAAAGATTGTCCACCTACAGGAAGGTGAAGGGTTTTCCCTTGATGTGATTGCAAGACATTTTATTCGGTGTCATGAGACAAGAACTCTGCTTTTGGCCCACTGGTGGTCACCACTGAAAGGTGCTGAGTGTTCTGCTCCCAAGTCAGTGCAGAGTTAAGTTGCAATTTAGCCCCACTGTGTAATTTTTTCCCCCAAAATATCCCTGGAAAGGTGACACATTGTCACAAGGTTGAAAAAAGTACAGACGTGCAGCTCATCTGGGGCTAAATTCTGGCACCAAAGCCCTGTACTGCAGTACATCTCTTCTGAAGGCTCATGCAGAGTGAGGTGCTAACCTTTAGAACAGTTTTCAGGTTTTAAAATTAGGCACTGGTCTTGCAGCAAGTTTGTGAATTTGGTTCTTGTCATGTGCTGTTCTTTCCTCCTCAGTCTTAGAGGTGGGGGAATGAAAGGGGTTTTTATTTTTCAGTCCTGTTTCTAAACATCAGGATAATCAGATATAAGATGGACATCAATAAGTATAATTGCAGTTCTGGAAAAATAAACACCCTGTTGTCAATGATTTCTATATGACTTTATAAATCCCACTGAAGAGGTTTAAGAAAAATAAACTCCTCAGTAGTTCCATAACTCCACAAAATATTTCAGGGGTAGTATATTCAGATAAAAGAGTTAAGTGTTTGTTAACTATTTAAAATTGGAAAGGCCAAGTATTTTCCATGTATTGGATTTACATATTTATTGAAATTTATTTTAAGGAAGTAGGTTGAAGAGTTAACAGACTTTGTTACTTGTTGCATATAAAATAACCATTAAAACGCTTGCTTTTCTACCATTATCCTGTTCCTGCATTATGCTTATTTGCAATTCATGACAGCATTAAATATAAAAGCATCAAATCTGAGTGACTCTTAGATTAACTGCAAATTGTATCCATAACTGCAGCAGCAATGCTCAAAGGAAGCTGTTTAAACTGATTGTAGCCCAGGTTATATATTGTTGAAGGTCGACTTTTCCCCCTTGCCCAGTTAAGATTTTTTTAACCTGAAAATAGTCTGCCATTTTGGATTGAGCATCAGCTGGAGAAGAGTGTGTTTCTTGCCCGGGGCTCAGATGCCTCCTCCCATTAGTGTTCACACCTCAGCCTTCATGTGCCTCTAGTAATCGCTGGATCTCACCCATCCTCACAAAGGAAAGGCTGTAGGATGGCATGTTAGCGACTTGATCCCTTCAAAAGAGTCATCAAATAAAAGAGGTGATGTGCAAAGGAAACCCTTCCAGTTAGCAATGGAAACTGTACATACAAAAACTGCCAACATTTCTTATAAGAATGAATAAACAATAATGTCATCTTTAAAAAAGAAATGCTTGCCATATTACAGACCTCTTGGGCTCAACAAAAGTCTGGAAAAATGTATGTGTACCCTCCCCCTAATATATAAATATATATATATATATAAATGTGAGTGTATAACATATGAAATGAGAAACGCCAGATCTAAATTTAGTGATTTGAACAGGGAGATCACTTGGATTGTGTTCACAGTTCTCTCACTGCATTTTAGGTATTCACCTTGCCCTTCTCAGCTCAGCATTCTCACCTATAAAACTGTGATGTGCCTACTGCCGGGCTCTGAGGCCCAATCTGCTCATGTGTTGTAAAACATGCAATACACCTCACAAGGAAAAAGCTGAAATTATTTCCATGGGAAAATTTTCTCTGCACATTTGCAAGGAAGAGAAAGAATCTCAAAGACATCTGTTCCTCCACATTTGTGTGACTCTGCTGGCTTTGGGCACGATCACACCTTTAAGGATGACTTTAAAGTCAGGAAATTTCTTTGAGAGAGTCTAAACTGATGTCTAGACTCAAACTCTATGTGCAAGTGTAAGTGCTAGGAGGACAAATGAGTTTTACAAGGTGAAATGCTGGACTGACCTTGAACATGAAAGCAGAGCCCTTGGTATTTGCACAGAAAAATGTTAGATTCCAAGACTTCACTTGAGAAGTAGAACTAATTAGTGAAGATTAACAGGAATGAGGCATGTAATAGCTGGAATAGGGCATGACTGCAGTTTGAAAGGCTGAATCACTGGACCTCTCATGGAGGTCAAGATCTTAAAAACACTAAGGCAAGTGACAAGTTTTACAGCTGTCCCTGCAGTAGCTGAACATTCATTATCGCATTCAAGCTCTGTTCTGCACATAGGAGTTTCCCCTGTGTTAAAACTGTTTTCATCCTTGGTGTCAGGATATATTTCTGTGCATGAGGTCTTACTCAGGGCCATGTTCACATTCCTACTGCTTTGCAGGGGGTCCTGAAGAGATAGTAACCGAGTCTGCACTGCAGTGGTAACACAGTGGAGACTTGTCTTTCCGGTTTTTTTCACTGATTCTAGTAACTGACCTTCTGTCATTTTTTTTTTTCCAAATGGAATCTGAAATATACATTGCAGTCTCCTTCCTCATTCTTTTCACTTTGCAATTTTTCCTGTCACTAACCAGCTTCCAAAAAACTCTAATGACCTTTTATTACTGAGTAATAAGTATTCCAGAATTGGTGGGACAGCACTTTTGACACACTGCCTGGAGTGACTGCTTCACCAGCATTGTAGTAATGGGCTCAGCTAAAATGAAAGTGGTTCACATGGAATAGAAAGGGTTGGAAGGGACTTGTGGTGATCATTTGGTCCAACCCACTGCATGAACTAGAGCAGAAAGCTCAGCACCCATTGCCTATGATACATCTCCTTCTCGGAACTTGCCGAAATGGTTTAGTACAATTTTCTTATTTTTGGAAAGCCAGGTTTACTGTAAGCCTGTGTAACCACATGCCTGTGGTTAATGGAAGTGTTGGTGCTCCTCAGGGATTGTAGAAAAGAAGCAGTCACCCATGAAGACCCAGAATTCTTCAGGCTGATTCAGAGCCATGGCACAAAAGACATGCAGGTTTAAAAGACAGGAAAACTCATCTCTCAGCTCTCTGGGTGAGTGCAGTTATGCTAATAAAAGTAAGGAAAGGGTTCCTCTGTCTGTAGAAAAGTTGACAAAATATGTCTGAAACTGAAGCACAATTAAATAGCGTTGGCAGGTTGTTGTTTGAATTTCCTCTAGAAGGTGTTTCTATGTTAGGCCAAAGAAGAAATTGTGCAATTCATGATGCAAACACATTTCTGATGCTGCTTATCTGTTGCACAAAAATCTCTGTAATATGTACTAACAGTCTCCATTTCCTTCTTGTAGCAATGAAGAATGCAGTTCCCTCAAAGTTTAGTTTAAGAGCTGGAATATAACAAGCACTGTTACCAGCCAATCAAAGTTTTAAGATTAAAAAATGTAGTCCCACTTCTGAATAATCTCAAATATCTCAAAAGGCATCATTCTCCATCTCCTTGAAAAGAAACCACTCTTGATTACCCCTAACTTCCGGGTTTCGTAAGCAAAGCTACACTGGTCCTCACTGGACATAACACAGTGACATCTTCCCTGAAATGAATGGACTTAGGAATTAAACCAGAGTAAATAAAACTAAATAAATCAGCTCTGCTCAAGGCTCCCTGTGGAACAGCAGAAGTGCTTACAGCATATGCCTGTCTTACTGCAGCAAAACCATTGCTGGCTTGGAGATGTTGGCTGGGGATGCAGGAGGGTCACTGCAGGATAATTTCCTTGGTCACTGGGCAGTGAGAACACTTAGAGATCTCTGGGACCAGAAACACCTGCATGGATCTGTGGACTGGTGGGTAATTCCCCAAACAAAGTGGAAGTATCTGAAGGAGTGTGTATGGCATTAAGGCTATAGTAGAAGTGGGTGTAGAAGTAGATCTGGTTTTGTTCTGCTGCATGCAGAAAACTGCATTTTCTCCCTTTCTTAATCCTTTCCATCACTTGTCAGATCATTACGTCAGTCCTTCTGCTGGAAAGATTTTTATCCAGGTCCTCCAAAGGTGTTCAGTGCCAATCCTTCTTTCTCCTCTTTAATTGCATTAAAGTTTTGCTCCAAACACCTCTCAGCCTTGTCACCTCACTACTGTGGAAAATGGTAGAAGTTTGGAGTTGCCTACTTGTTTTTTGGGAAGAAAATGTTCTTTGGAAACAGCCTTTTGAATGTGAAAATGGCAATTGATTTTAGTCACTTGATTCCTCTTGCACTTTTCCATGAGCTCCAAAATGGGAAGATGTTAGACTAAATTGAATCAGACATTTAAGACATCCTCAAGAGAAAATAGAACAGATAGTTCTTGTTATATCAAACAGAGGGCATTTTTACATGGACTGAGGCTTGCAAAATGTACAGTACCATTAGTATTACAAATCGAATTACAAATGTCAGCTGTGTTTAATAGGAGAGAAGGGATGGTTTTAGCTAGAAAGTCTGAATTGGTGAGTCCTACAAACATTGGCCAGATATTTTCTTTTTGCAGTTGCATTGCAGAGGCAAATGGAGCTTGGCTTTCAGAATTCTTTTCTTTTAGCTTCTGCTTTTAAGACTGAACAGGGAAAAGAAGAGCCTACAAGGGCCTCATACATTTTCATCCCATTTAATAGCTCTGATGCAATCTCTGATATGTCACTGTCATTCTCTGGCTTCTTCTCGCTGTCATGGCACATTTCTTTTGTTATGCGGCCTCCGTTTGCTTATTTTACAAGATTGGTGCCTTCTCTCTATATATCTTATTTATGAGGCTATCAAAGGAAGGTAAGGAGCTGTTGGAGAAGAGCAGGCACAGTTAGGATTTCTTTACACCGTGTCAGACCTCAGTAGAGTTTTTACCCTTCTTACAGCTCTTGGAGTCAGCAGACTCAAAGGTGATCCACATGCCATATGGTTATATCTCGGTCATTCCAATCGATTTGCATCTCATGTGGCCCATAATCAACATTTCCAGAACTCTGTATGCAAATCATAGCTCTGGTTTACTGTTCTGTAAAGGGTAACGGGATCCACTGTAATGGGATCCCCAGCAGACTGCTGTGGTGTATTTAGCGTTGCCTGCCTGCATTTAAGAGAAACACCCTGGAAAGATGTCTGTGTATATAACAAGGCAGAGGGGTGCAGACAGAGCCCCCTCTTTGCATGCTTTGAGCTCTTACCCAGGTGCCGTTTAGCTGAATTAGCACAGCTCCACCCTTCCCGCAGCAGAGGTGGCTGATGCCCAAGCAGCACTAGTTCAGACACACTCTCAGGGGCTCTCTTTCCAGCTGTTGGGAGGTTGGTGAGTTATTCTGCAGACTCCTCACTGATAAGAGAGCCTGATCTCTTCTTTCAGCTGTGTGGGCCCTCGACTGCATTCAGATCCATGGATGGTTTGTCATGCAGGCAGCAGTATCACAGCTGCTTTTGAAGTACCTACAAATTGCCACAAAGCTTAGCTAAACACGTCTGGAGGTACTGCTGTATACAGATGTCTCTTCAAGGCTACATTATTACAGCCAGAGTTTTGGGTTCCCTGCTGTGAGTAATCTGTCAGTGCAGGTTACTTATATCGAATTGCTTGGATACTTGCAGACTGATGACTGTCTTTCTAAGTCCTTGGCTTTGGCTTCCTGTCAAATTATGTTGTTTTCAAAGTCCTGTAGCTCACATTCAAAGAAAGAAAGAAATGTGTCACAGTCAAATTCAGAGCTAGGGCCCTTCTTGTGGAAGAAAGAGCTAAAGAAGTGCTCTGTATCATCCCTATTGGAAACCACAACAAGGGAGAACAGGAACTGTCAAGGGAAGAGTGTGACCAATGTGTGCTGCCTCTTATGCTGCCTATAGGCTCCCGGGCAGCCTGCAAGGGAATTAGAGCATCTCTGGCCTTGGCTTTGGAGGGCAGCCAGACTTTGGTAGTACCACAGTATAGAAACACAGCTGTACTCTCCGAAACCTCAGCAAAAGAAATGTCAGGCCATTGTATCCACGGCTGAGCACTAAGGGAGGAGTACAAAGTTTTGTTTGTTTACCCACAACCTTAATCTCAGTCACTGTGATTGAGGGCACTTTGAAGGAATGTGTCTCGTCTGCAAACCCCCTGACTAATGCAGTTAAAGATGCTTTGTCTGTCTCATTATTCAAAGAATGGTTTAAGGGACAAGGATGCCAGTATGCTCAGCCTTGGGCAGGCAAGCAAGAGCAGTAAAAAGAAGTAAGGAGTTTCTCCCCTTGCCCCTGAGCATCCACCCAGGCCACAATTATTCAGGCACAGCACTTCCCAGCACAGAAGGATGCACCAGGCAAGTGCCCAGATCCGTAGCTACTGGAGAGGGGACCCTGTGTGTAACGGGTTAGCAGCCCATGCCCCTTTTCTACCCACAGAAATATTTAGCCCTTGAAATATTCTGATTTCTGTCCCCGCCGATAAGATTCCAGGCAGGCAGAAGCTGCCCTGACCCTGAAGTTGCAGCAGCCTTGCTTTGTTGATGCCTGGAGAGGGACGTTTTGCCGGGCCTGGAGGAGCCCCGCAGAGCTGCGGTGGCAGCTGCGTGGTGCCCGCCCAGAGGCCCTGTCAGCTGCACTCTTTGTCAAGAGATGGAAGCCGCTTCCTGTTGACCCATTTTATGGGTGACTAAGATATAATCAATATAAAGTAAACATAAGGATCTCATTGGAAAAAGGTTTATCTGGGTTGTTTGGTTTTTTCCCTGCTTGCTGGTGTGAGAGGGCTTTCCTACGATTTGGCACGGGGAATGGCTGAGGAAACGGAAAAGTACACTGAGAACTGATAACACGTGTCAGTCCCTAAAACCAACAAATTAACCTGTAATGTCAGTCTAGAAAATAATATATATCACTGATCTCCTTGCTGCCTACTGTCTGTGACTCTAGATGAGTCAATTAGGTTTAAAAGCTTTCCTTAGAAAATGTAAATATCAGGACCTTTTTTCCTTTTTAGGGCCACCACAAAGGGCAAAGGGAATACTCAAGGTTGCCTAGAGATTGAGGCATTGTCTAAAACATTTTCTTAATGCTGGGATGTGAATTATAATAACAAGCCCAAAAGTAGAAGTATCCCTGGGAGGTCTTTGGCTGCAAACCCCTGTAGACAGGATCAAAGGCACTTAGGTTGCTATTTCTCTAACTTATTTATTAGAGAGAATGCACTGTATATCAGGAGTTAAGGAACATGGACTAAGACATATTCATTTATTGCTTTGTAGGTAGCTGGAGATATAGATATATATTTAAACCTTGATATTTTATAAATAGGTTACTTTTACTGCCATCAAAATAAAATGTTAAACTTCTCTTAGATGAAGCAGAATGAAAGGCCACTTAAAACAGTTTCCTAGGAATCTGCTGCTATTTGCTTTTGTGCAGCAAGTTCCAGTCTTGCATTGCCTTTTTATATGGAGTGAGAAACTGGCTGTAAAATTTAAGTTCAGCAGGCAATCCCACTCCTTTTCAGGTTTCTAGCCATGACAATTTTGATTTTAATATTGATAATCCATTCATCAATTATATTTTCTTGCATCATACTGCCTACATATCAAGTATACTCAAAATGCAAGTAAAATTATAAGTTATTTCACTCCAAAAGCCAGAAATCAAACTACATGATCTTTAGCACAGGGGTGCTATTTATTTTCATTTTAATGAGTGTCTTCAATAGCCAAAGTGCTTATTTTAAGTCTAGAGTACAAAAAAAGTAGAAGTAGGTACTTGATGTCTCAAAGAATGAGAGTAAACTATTTTCTCATTGATATTTAAGCAACAATTTTGTTGTTACTGCAACACAGGGGGGCTGGGTTCAGGGCTGCCTTTGTTTCGAACAGCAAATCCCCAGTGGTGCAGAAGGGAAGGGAGCCATCTGCTCACCCAGCCCAGGAGCTGTGCCTGAATTGCCCTGAAGCCTCAGTGCCAGCACCGCCCTTGGGGCAGGGAGTGGCTGTGCTTGCCCGGGCTCTGTCACCCGAGGGCTTCACAGATCACCCCCCAGGTGGTGCTGACTGTCTGTTCAGCCTCCGTGTAACACCAGCTCTGAAACAGCAGGCTAGACAGTCTCTGGCAGGGATTTATCTAACCCGTTCATTAAAAAGTTCTGATATAGAGTCTTAATTATCCTTCAGTTGGGAAAGTTCACAGAAATCTTCCCTGATATATGTGGAACCTATTATTTTACAGAGCCTGCCCTTCTAGAGGTCACAGGGAGCAACTGATCTCATCGCCATCCCTGATTGCCATTCTCTTTTGTGGAGGTAAGACTGTAATCATGTCTTCCCTCAGGCTTCTCTTGCTGTGACCCTTTCTCAGAGGGCACATCTTTCTAAAAGTCTTTCTATTTCTGCTGTCCCTTTCCAGTATTTTCCTAATTGCCTCTCTCTTGCTCACAGCAGCACTCGAAACTGGATTCAGGCGGTACTGCCTGGTGGGTTGATTACTCTCCTGTGTCTTACGTGCCATTTTACTGTCAACACATAACAGCAGAATATTTGCCTTTCCCTATAACTTTTCAGTGGGAAAGTGCCCAATTTGGCCATCAAAAGTTGAGCATTCTCTAAACAGCACTGTTTGTTTTTTTCCTGAGTTTCCTCTTGCAGAGAGGAAAAGGTAGAGATTTGCACAAGGAAAAGACTCCCTAGGTGCTTTAGGATTATCAAAAGTAACACAGGGAAAAGAACCCCGTGGATGGATGGATAGATAGATAGATATAGATGTAAACTTTGTGTGGGGACACCTTTGAAAGGTTTAGGTATATATTAAAACATTAGGTCTATATCCTCTGCTTGTACGATGAGTTGTAGCATTCCTGCATCGGTTTCTCCACCACATTATCACAGATACTTCGTAATACTTATCAGTGTTTTGAGATCCATGTGAAGTCTGTGCTGCTTGTTGAGCATAAATGATAGAACACCCTTTTGCACAATGTTCTTTCTTTCCCATCAGACTCTTTCCTAATAGGTCTTTAGTCACAAACAACCCCTGCTTACAGAGATTGATCAGTGTCCTTGCTACAGAATCCCCTTTTAGCCCTGTGACCATGAATACGTCATTCAGGGGTTTGTCCTGTATTGCCAAAATCGCTGTCATTTGAGAGCTACACTCTTGAAGATGCTGATTTCTTGCACGGTAATTTCTGAGTGACTAAACAGGATGTGGAGGTATGTTTAACCTCCAGAGGTTCTCAGTGGTGACAGTTCCCATGTTACAGAGCACACAGCAGAGAGGGGGTCTGTAACCTGGTGTTCTTTCTCTGCTCTTGGAATGGCAGGTGTAGCACCCTAAGGATGCCTTGTAAGAATTTGAGTTGAAAGACTCAAAACCAGGTGTGGTTGGGATGTCCTTAACCTCAATTTTGCACATTTATCTTACAGAAGCTACTTCCTTTTTTAAAAGTTACCGGGTTACTACTTTTCATCCTTAAGATTTCACTTTGTTCCAGAGACGGAGATGTTATCCATAATAAAATATAGAAATGAAAAGGGAAAAAACCCAACCCAGCACTGTCACAACTGGGTCTAGAAGCTGTTGCTGTTAACTTCCTGAAGGCGATGGCAAACATCTGAGGGATATTGCATTTTTGCTGTGCTCCAGATGCAATGTGTGACTGCCAGCAGGGAGGGAGAGCTGCAGGGCTGCTGGTGCCTGTGCTCAGAGGTTGCTGAGTGCAGCTCTGCCAGGCTCTGCTCCACGCAGGGCTAATGAGGGGCTGCTGAAGCACCGAACAGGCTGTGAACTCATCAAAGCACCCTCACAATACTTTGCTGGAAAGCTCCTTACCTCATCTGAGTGTGCACGAGGGATGAGCAGTGTGAGCACAACCACAAATCTCTTTATAAGCACAGCTTTTATTCCTAACACAGTAATTAAGCAGTAATTAGAAGTTTCGTGAGTAATGGGAATAGTTGTGGGAAATTAAGAGCTCTTGTCCACGGGGAAAAATTGCATAGTGCCAGCGTCTCAGAGGGGTGGAAAAAGGCTGCAAGTAGAGCTCAGATATTTTGTTCACGTTAACAGCAATCCCAAGTGAAATTCCATTCTTAAGTTATAAACATCTGAACAATTTATGAAGCATTTATTATGAAGTAAATAATAATTTTTTCAGCTCTGCTGAAAGCTCATGAAGTCACTAAAATGGAAAAAAACAGGATCATGGAAGGGTTTGTGTTGGAAGAGACCTTAAATATCACCCAGTTTGAAGCCCCTTGCCATGGGCAGGGGTTCCTTCCACTAGACCAGGCCTTGAACACTTTCAGAGATGAGGCATGTACAACTTATCTGGGCAGTAGTTTTGACCTTAAAATATGATTTGTCTAAAGTTTTGGTAAAAGGAAGAAAACCCTGCAGTAGTGATAGATAATCCATTGTAAAGCTTGGTTAAAAAAAAGGAAAATATCAGTACTTGCATTTAGAATTAAAAGATTCTGAACTTTCACTTGACTTCAGACAGAATCACTTCTAAAACTGATGCGTAAATAAACCTGTATTTATAATATTTCTCTTCCTCTGTTTTATAAGCAACTCTCTGCCCACAGTTTTATGCTTGCCATTCCTGTTAGACAATGGTGTGGCAGCAATGAGTTACCAATGTTGATCTGGATTTGGGATGTGCTTCCTGCCATTCTACTTAATGACTCATGGCTCCTCCTCATACAGAGCTGACCACCTCTGGCTGCCCCCAGATTAGTTTTCTGTAAGTAGTTCATTTAGTATGGTTTGTAGAAACAAATTGTATTCACAAAATACTTTACAAACCCAACTTGTATTGAATGCTTGGATACAATGCTCATGGGTTCTAAATACTATTTCTTTTCAAAATTGTTTAAAATAAATAGTAGTAATGAAGGTCCTGCCTTTAAGCAGAACCTAAGATTAGAATCCTTTGGAGGGAGACAAGTCCATTAAATTGATTTTTAAAACATAATGGCTGATACAACTTTTATAAATATCATCAATCACCTCTGTTCCATTTCATCTGCAGCTTTTCTGTCTTGGTCATTTTCAGCTTTAATTTTTAAATGAGGAAGGAATTCCAGTCAATTCTTCTGCTGCTATTTCTCTCTGATCTGTTCACTGTTATGGTTTTATTAACAGAACCTGTTAGCAGTTTCACATGGTGTACAAACTTTCTCAAGAGCAAATACCTATCAAGATCATTAAATACCCAGCACTGATAGATCTGATCCTGAGCCTGATTCTGGCTCCCGATGTTTCTGCTCCTTCCTGGTGTATCAATTTGTATCACATCATTTTTCAAGAGCCACATTTCTACCTGAGAAAGAGTCTTCCAAGACTGAAAAGCCTCTTGCTTGAGACAGGCCATATGGCCATAACCCAGAGAAAACACAGGCCACATCTGAGATGCCATCCCAGTCAGCTGGGCTGAGGAAAAGGCATAAAATGACATACAATTTCTTTTCTCTACTTTGGTATCCTGCACTGAGCAGAGCTCACCTCAAGTGAAAGCCAAAACTTCTTTCTTTAAACTGATCCTTGGGGGCTTAGTTCTTGTTTAATTTCTAGCAATGCTTTTTTTGTGCATGATATTCCTAATGTGACCTTTTTAATTTACAGGAACTTAACTTTTTATTCCCTTTCCCAAAGCTTTTACATTTTGTTGTAGATTGTCTTCCTTGTGTATAAATGAAATTTTCTTAACACCATTCCTGTTACTTTCTTTTGCTTAGATAGTAGACTCCGTCTTAGAGACTTTCTGGTTGCTCATCCTACAGTATGCAGACTTTAAAAATTGCTTTTTTAAAGTGAAAGATTCAGTCTCTTTCTTTTCTTCTTCTTTTTGTTTTTTTCTTTTTTTTTTTTTAGGATATGTCCTGTTGTGAGTTAATTTGGCATCCCTGATTCACATCAGTACATCTCCAAAAAGAAAATTACTAGAATAAAACAGTGTTTGTGTGACGTTCTATATTTTTCCTATATCTTCAAGTGTGGGATTTTTTTCTTTTTATTTTCAGTGCTGGTTGATCCAACTGCATCTGTTTGCTTTTTAGTCTTTAATTTATGTTGGGCTGTAAACTGTCCAAGTAACAATTTGAGTGATGCAGCAACAGAAGGTGACCCAGATTACACAACACTGCACGCTAATGCCAAGTCTTCTTGTTTAATGGCAGCTGCTCAAAGCTTTGTGTTATTGCTATTCACATGCAGCAGACACAAATCAAACAGCCTCCTCAGGCACACATCCCGCCCATCTTCATTTTAAACATGTTCGAGAGCTACTGCTTTTCACACACACGCAGCAGCCTCACCAGCTGAGGCCATTTAGCCTCCTCGGCTTGTATTTACTCTCAACCGTCTGACACAATGATCAAGGAAACCCATTGTGACTTCCACTATTTTGCACACTTCTGTTCATGTGGAAGTTTGCCGAGAACAATTTTTCTCTATAAAAATACTTGGGCTTTCATGCTCCCTCATAATGGACATATTTAGAACACCAAATATATCACAGTTGTTTAATAACTGCTTTCTCTAGAGGCTGTATTTTAAAAAAGCATATATAATAAAGCAATACTACTAAAACACTAAAGAGTTTTAGCAAAGGATAAATAAATTAGTCTAGATTTTAATCACAAAGGTTTAGATTTACTGAATAAGTGGTATCAAAAAGCAGACTTTAAAGTATAGGTACAGTTTTAGCAGAATAATTTATTGCTGTACATTGAATATGTGAAGCAACAAAATGTTTTTCTTATTTAAAAAAAAAAAGTTAAAGCATGGAGACAAGGAAAGCTATCAAGCAACGAGTTCATACAACTTAGCTTCACGGACCAAATCTTTTTGGCATCTCCATCAAATTTTTAAAGCCTTCTGACAACACAAGCTTTCTGCTAGAAGTGCATGTCTAACCATCTACCCAGAGGACATGTCAGAACAATAAGAAAAAGTGCAAATCTTACTTTTTAAATGGGCGAGCAGCAAAAAACTGAGGTAGAAGATGAGTAGAGAGTTAATTCTTGAATGAGCCATATTCATCTTGATAGGACATTCTCCGCTGGATTGCCTGTTGTCCAAAGGGCTGGTGCTGATCCTCACTGCTTTCTCCTCATCTCTGAAGCTAAGGGCATATCCAAGGCACCCAGCGCCCTACAAGCCATCTTTGCCTGTGCCCCTCACCAGCCTGCTCACTGCAAACCTGCACACTTTGATTCAAAAGGCAGTTGTGCTTGTTAAGGTTTCACTCCGGCAGGTCCGAGTGGATTTTCAAACCTGGTGCAGATTTGTCTGGGAGCTGGACTGGAGTCTTTTCCCGGCTGTCTGCTGGGAACCGTGTGGGGGGAATGGTGCACTCTGCCACCGCACCGCAGGCACGGCACAGTGTGCTCTCGGTGCTCAGAATTGAGCTCTCATTATCTTCCACCAAACCCCCCTCACACGACACTCCTCCTAATTCAGAGTGCCAGCACTTGATGTTTTCTTGCAGTCAGCTCATAAACACTTCCTGCTTTCTGAGTTTTCTTCTGTATCTTACGTATTAGCACATGAAGTGAAAAGATGAAGCATGCCCATTCTCAGTCTTTTTAGATATTAGCCTGTTCTCGTCCTCAGTCTGTTTTGTTTTGTTTTGTTGTTATGCTGGATTCACTAAAAAGCACAATGATTGAGAGCTGGCGCAGGACCTCGGAGCTTCATCAGGTTGTGATATAATCTTGAACTGCTCACGGAGGAACCAGTCACAGTCTCAGGAGGTGTCATACAGGATCCATCAGGGAAGAGGATGGGGGCAGTGGATGGACTCTGTTTATTTTTAGCCAGAGCTGGTCTTGAACAGCAGTGTCTGGTGCAAGTGCCATCAGTCTGCCTGTCCTTGCGGGAGCTTTCCCCAGCTCCTCACCGCTGCGTGGCACAGGCAGTGCCCTGTTTGTGCCCAAAGTTGTCTCAGCGCCCAGGGCCTCATCCATGCGTCACAACTTTGTTCACAGCTATTAAAATCCTTGTCCTGGCCTAGCAGACGGGAAGGCGAGGGCAGACATCAGCAGCTCCTTGAGCTGTGTTCAGCACTGAGATCCAGCACAAACCCTGGCCTTCTGGCGCCTCTCACCCCCAGTTTGTGTGCCCCCCGTGGGTAAGCTGTGCCAGAGCAATGATTGATTGCCATAGCACCATCCTGGCTCTGAGGCCACGGCAGAGATGAGCTGCCTGTTTGCCAGTGGATCTCCTCTTTCTACCACCTTCACCTCTGCCGTCTGCCTGGCCCTTGCCCTCCTTGCCTGCAGAAACCAGGCATTCCCAAGCCCAAGAACCTGAAAAATCTGCATGATCCTTGCTACCTTATGCTACTGGAAAACAGGTACCATCCAATACATTTGGTATTGTCTTTTGTCCTCTCCATTTCAGCAGAATCTTAACGCCCTGTTCAGGAAGCCTTTGATGATGAGTTTAACTTTATGTGCACACTTAGCTGAATGAAGTACAGACTGAAAGTCAAGCATATGCTGAAGGTCTCAGGTGAGTAGGGAGCAGGCTGTTGATGCCATCATGAATTCACTAAAGCTGTTTATAATAGTAGGTACTTTCAAATCCACTCATTAAGCTCAGTCAACTGATTAATTTTAAGATTTCTCCTGCTGCAAGCTCTTCCTTATTTCCCATCTCATTCACGTGCAGCTGCACTCACCCACTGCTGACCCTGTGGCACATCTTTCCAGACCCTCTTTCGCTTCTCCTGTCACCAGCAGCTCCACCATCTCTGTTTTCCAGAAGCCTCCACCCTCCCACTCCCCTGAGCCTCCCCATTCGTGGGGAAATCATGATTTTCAGCTCTTTCACTTTTCGTAATCCCCTTTCTTTAATATTTACATTTATGGTTGTTTGGATGTTTTCCTTTCCTTGCCATCTGTCTACTTAGTTTCTCTTTGAAATTATCTAGCAAGATATATAAGCATTACAACATGAGCATGAAAATACTACTCTGTCATCTGGGAATTCTTTTGTTGGTCTAAATTATGCAGTTTAGCTCAGTGCTGATTGCCTGCTTTAAGTGCATTATTACTTAAATTTATCACTATATAGCTTACTTAGAACAATAACATTTTCTGAAACAATTTAAAAAATATTTGAAATTGTTTTTATTTAAAGAGTCTTAACAGGAATTTTTTAAGTCACTGTGGTTATAAATGTTGAATAAATTAATTTCACCTTTACTAGAGAAACACAGTGTACTTATCTAGAAGTATAAGGAAGACAGTATACATCCAAAAATTGGTAGAATATATTTGGTCTGAAGACCTACAGATTCATATACTGGTCAATTTGAAAAAGAAATCCTGTGAATATTCAGAAAGATACAAAATTTAAGCAAACATGACATTTTCAATTATGAGTGATATATGGTAGATACTGCAAGAAAACTGTCACATCTATTAAACCTGGATATTTTTGTGAAAATTACACAAGTACAGGTAAACTCTGTACTCTAAGCAAACTGAGCAGTTCTCAGACATGAAGATATGCCACTGATCTGAGACCTTACTTATATTAACATGTGTTGACATTGGAATTAAATAACCTGCTGTGTAACTCTGGTAATTACAAAACATACAGCAAGTGTATGAGCACCTGCAAGGTCTTTTGAAAGTTATTAAAATGTAATTACTTTCAGAATAGCCAAAAGAGTGCTTTTTTCAACCTGTTTGAAACTTAGCTCTGCATTTCCCAATGCCTTTTTTCAAATGTTTCTTCTCCTTCATGAGCTATTCATATCTCAGAATGTAATGGGGAATAAACTAAATTAACTTATCACTGCTGTAATTCCTTGAAGTTGCCTACGGGAGATGGTTTGAATTTCTGCATGAATATCATTTGTACACAGTGAAACATAACACCTAGATGTAATTTCCATGCTTTCTCAGTACAGCTTAGCTTTGATGAGATTCTGAGTCACAAAAGTCAGAGGCTATGCCATTTTCTCATTGACAAGGGTTTGTGTTGTCATTTGCTTTCACCTAAGTGCTGCCTTTTCTGTTCTGATTGCTTCCATGCAATAATGACAGTGGTGTGGTATCAGATTACACTACTCAGTATCATCTCCTAAAATATTTCACTGAACTCTGTCCAACAAATTTCATTATCTAACATCTTTTGCTTCTTGGTATAAGCAGTGCTTTCAATTTTCAAGTGACAGCAGTACTAATTAATCGTGTATCTTCTGCCTCACACTGCTAGGCATGTTTTCTGATTGTTCAGTGTTGTTCCAATTTAAAATGCAATTTTTAATAATGCCATTCTGTGCCTTCTAGGTCAAATATATTTATAGATTATTTTCCTAAGTAATTGGTACTTCTTTTCCAGTCTGTAAAATGTTTTGGTAGTTTTAAGCTAAACTACAAAATGAATAGAAATTAGAATAGTTAAGTAATTCGTACAAAGTGTATAATTCCCTTGTAAGTGAAAGATGTGAGTTTGCAAAATGCCTGATGCTGACTAACCTGAAGCCTTTATTAAATCCTTTAGTTCACTGGCAAGTAAGGCACTGGTAATAGTCAGGAACAGGTGGCCGACTTCATGGAAGAATGAAAGAGTGACTGAACCAAAGGTAACATTTGCCCTAGGGAGGTTTTGGGTATGCAAAATTCAGCTGGACAAGAGCCCCCTGTGCCCTGCTCAAACCAGACGTGCTTTGAGCAGGTGGTCCCTTCCCACCATATATTCCTTTGATTCTCTGAATATAGCATCAGATTTCCTGCACAAGCTCCAGCCCATACAAGCTCAGTCCCCAGTTCTGTATACCTAATGCAGAAAGTCTCTGTTTATTAAATAGTCCCTGTTTTTCCCCAGGGCCTTTGATTTTCTTACTAGTATTCAGTGGTGTTTCTTGTGTACATCTTCTGTTAAGTTCTTGCTGAATTTCATCACAGATGAAATTGGAATTTCAAATTTCTCTGGTGTTCCCTGTTCACCAGTAGGAGAGCTTCATTTATGAAAAACCATGGAGCATTAGAGCATGAAATCTCTCTGGTCTGCCATCATGGTTTGGGCATTAAAAAACATTCTGAAGCATTTATTGAAAACTGAGGATGATGGAGTTTCCTAGAACAATGGACCTTATCATCCAGATCATCCAGATCATCTTCCTGTTTATGGTACTTGTACCCTCTTCATTAAACAGCTCACAGTTATCTGTGAATAAGGGATGGCTAAAAGGTCTTGTGGATAGAGAGTTGTATTGTAAGAGGAAGTTGTTTACCCCGTTAACAAAACTGCTATAGATCTATTTGATTTTAATTAGGCTTATTGCAGCAAGAACTACTCTGAGCATTGATTTCCCACAACACTGGAATCTCCTTTGGCCCATACTTTTCCACAGATAAATATTTTATGACCATATTTAACTTCTTAGATTAGTCTACATACATTACTTCTTTAGAACTTCTTTTCCCTTTTTATTAGGGTGTACAAATATTTGGGGTTTTCCATTTGAACTCTTGCTTTGCTGTTTTTATTTCTTCCTTGGCCTGAGTAGCAGCAGCAGACCACAAGCTTTCAGTTCTGCCCATTTTGAGATTAGAAATGTTTTTATGGAACTGAAGGGCTTTATCTAAAATGTAAAATTATTTTGCAAGATCTGTGAACCATATTGCTTCCCTAAATGTAATACATTTTTGAAATTATGACTTCTTTTTGTCTTCTCATGGTGGCCACTTTCCTTCTAAGTAATGAGGGATTTCTACCTGCTAACCTAAAATATAAATTTAACCAATGATTACACGATTGTAAAGTTGATTCACTCATATATATCTAATTTTGGATGTGATAGAAATGGTGGGAGCACTAACCCAGCCCTTACTCCCAAGTGTAGTTTCAACTAGGCACACTTCAAGCAGTGTTTGCTGGCATTTAATACTTGCTCATGGTCAGGAGCTAGTTAAGCTGCAGGCTGTTCAAATTATTACATTTCTGGCAAGGAGTTGAAGCTGTTTTGGTTTTCATATGAAGTCTCTCCTGAGTATTTTACACTTAGGTAGACAAAACAAAGTGACTGTGTAAGGTATGAGAGGATTCCCCTGGGACCTGCACAAGTCAATAGTGTGTGATTCACTTATCTTTGACGACTTTTTGTGAAATAACATGTTTTTATTGCATTTTGTGTGGCTGGGAAGCAGGGAAGCAGGAAGCATCACCAGGGAAGCAATTCCACTGTCAAATGAATGCTAGGTCAGGCCTTGTCAATGCAGATGAAAATTCGCAATTAGTATGCTGTACCTTGTTGCTAATGAACCATCTAATCAGGAAGTTTCTGTCTGTACCAATAAGCTTCCTGTGAGTGTCAAGGTTATAGGAGTGCTTGAGAAAAGGAGGCAGATAGTGTTTTTACAAAAGCACTGATATATTAAGATCTAAATGGGTTTTGCACTTATTTTTCCCTCTATGCTTTTCACTTCAGCAGACTAGACACGTTAACAGTCTTACAAATCCTCTTCTAACTCCTTTTTAATTTCCTTCAGAGGGAGACAACTCATACTACAAACCAGAAAGACCTAAATATGAAAGTATTTGAATTAAATTGAAAAACTCATCCGTTAGTAGAGGAGATTGTTGTATAGGTAAACCATGGTTTCAAAGGTATTTGGAAAAGATTTACATTGGTTCATAGCATCATTTCACCTGATGAATACTAAATTGTTTCAGAAGGAATTCAGACCAAGCAATTCCAGCAGGCAGCGGTGTAGAGGACGAGAAAGAGCAAGAACTAGGAAAGCAGGATTAGTAACCATATATGCTTGATTTTAACACACAATTTGTATGTAAACATCTTACTTCTGGGAAATACTGTAAGTGTCCTAGGGATGGGGCAGGATGATAATTACAGTCATATGGAGAGGCTGGGAAGGAGGAGATGCTTCTAACGCTGTTGTTTGAATTTTGGTCTTTGCAAATAGAGAAAGCTGACAACAACTTGATGTCACAGGCCAAGATCTAGGCTGAGGGACAGGAAGCTTTTTCTTTCTAGTTTTGCTTCACTGTGCTTGCAGTGGTAAATCATTTTGAGGTAGTGAGATTTGCAATGGAAATGCAAAACACCATAATACTCAAAAAGTAATATTTGAAACAAGCAAATACAGAAGTTTCTTAATTTTTCATGATCTCTAATATCCCTTAACATTTTTTTTTCCTTTTCTGTATTCAGTCATTGTATACTGACTGTGACAAGGTTTTGAAAAGCATGTGATGATTTGGATCTCTTGGATTTGCAGGTTTCATTTGAAGGATGTGACTTCCAGAAAGTGCAAAGCAAAATTTCCCTGTAGGCATCTCTGAAGTGCCCCAGTGTGGATCCTGGCAAGCACTAAATTCCTCTTGGAAATCTTGGCCTCTGTGTTAAAGGATTAGATAATATTATGGGAACAATAAGCAGTGGTAAGTGCCCCAAAGGGATTTCAAGTTTCTGCTAAGTATTGGGTAAGACAGCACTCATCTTAATGCCAATGCATTCCTCAAAGGCCCCAGTTTTGTACCGACCTAAATCCTGAAAGTTTGTCAGTTTGAATTATGTTGTTCACAAGGTAAAATGAAATATTCTGGCTTCCAAACTTGTGTTGTTTTAGATTATCTCACATCTATTTTAATCACTGGTGGTGATACTGCCCTCAGTGATGATGATGTATGTGATGTCACCATGTTCCCATGCCACTGAAAGGAAAACATCCCCTGGATGGAGGTGGCACAGTTTGACCTCTAAGCATCACACTGGATGTGAAAGGGCGAAGGAGCAGACATTACTACTGTAATTTACTTACATTCTTCATGTATCCAGAGAGCCCCTTAAATCACCAGGTGGTTTGTTGCTGAACTGCATCTTAATTTTGTGTGTGGGCAAGCTGAGATCTTTGCATATGCTGAACTTCACACAGTGCTTTCCATTTTACTGGGTATCAAGACTTTTTCAATTTTTCAATTTTTTAATTTTTAATATGGCATTTATAGTAACTTCTTCCAATATAATGAAAGCCTGGGTGAATATGATTGTTGTGCACAGGTAGCTGCTGAGAAGTCTGGTCTTAGCACCCAGATTTGATTTCAGCACCAACAGTCATCAAACATAGTTTCGTGGGACTGAGACTTCTAAATCTGAGACTCTGAGTTTCTGGGGTACAAGAATCTCTAAGCCAGCACTTCTAATGTAATTACTGTTATCAGGGAAATACCATTTTGCTGTCAGGAACTGCATCTTCAGTACCTTGACTATAAGCAAGTTGTTTAAAAGAGAAGTGTTCATAGCAGCAAACAAGAAATCCTCACAGCAACACGGCCTGTCCATGTTGCAGGGGCTCCTCATGCTGGCAGGGTAAGATTTCCCCTCAGCTTTGTTAACCACTGGTGGGACACAGTGACAAGAAACTCCACATCCCCATAGCACTTCTGGAAGATTTTCGGTCCCTTTAGTCAGCTCAACCTATGGGGACAACTCACATGCCCGAAGAATAGCAAATGCTGAGCTCTTTCAAAAATGTAGCCCGGCAAGTTGCTAAATGAACTGGAGTCTAAAGACACAGCTCATACAGCTCACTCCTTTTAAATAAGATTAATTGGAGGGAATGAAGCAGTCTCTGGCAGCATCTGACTACTGAAGAATGGATAAACATGAGCCATGTTAATCTTGACCCCTTCTACTCCTGCAGCAGAAAGTCAGATTTCAGTATTAATTTGATGAAGTAGATTAATATAACATGTCCTTGTATAACACTGTCTTTAAATAAGATGGGAAACCAGTGACCCACAAGAATGATACCAAATTCCATTATGACATGGCAATCACAATTGGCTAACTGGTTCAAGAAATGGAATGAACTTTCTGAAGGCTGGGCATGCAGGACACACTGTGTTTGCTCTTCCCTACGTTAGAAGCTATGGAAATAGCCAGTCTTGTAGACTGCACTGTTTTCAGCCACTCAGTGTAATTCTCTAACAGTTTGGCATTCCTTTAGGATCATGTTCCTCCACGTGTCAGAAGCCACACTGATTATGAAAATAGGTGTTACGCTTGTAACTCAAGACAGGAAAGAAAAATTTCACATCTGGTCAAACTGATGCAAATTTGACATGGTCTCTAGCAATAATAAGAGGCAAATTTATTCATTGACATTTACATGATCAAAAGTATAAGTGTTTTGTACTGTATGCCACATAAATGTGAGATCTCTTTTCCAAACACTGAGCAGAAATTCAAAGTTAGATGGTGGTCTCTCTTAACCACCTAGTTTTTGAAGTGGAGCTGGCCAGAAATTTTTGGAGCCTTTCAGAAGTAAGAGGGTGGGGTTTTGTAATTTATTTTTGTGTCTGTATGTGTGTGTTGTTGTGGGGTTTTTAAAAGCATGTTTTATTGAAAATTTTCTGAAAGAAAAGTTTCAGCAATTTTAGAAGGTATAACCTTCTTGCTATTTTTTTCCTCTGAACAAATAAAATAATTTTAAAGTGTTTTGGAAAGTTGGAAACATAAATTAAGATTCCTCCAACCAAACCTTTCAACTAATCCAAGCACTTCTGATATCACATATTTTCAAGGTAATAAATAAATATTAAAAATTTCAACCTTTGATTTAGTTCAGAAAAAGGAAAATATTATCAAAGGAGAAGAAAGCAATCTCACTCCCAGATTTACTTTGAAGTCTCCTCTCCCTATCTTGATTCAAATAACACGGACTAGTGTTAGCAGAATTTAAAAAACACTCAGAAGAGGAAAAGCAAGAACAGATCTTTAGCATGTAAAGGCACCCAAGTCTCTGTCAGTTCTTTCACCAGCAAACCCAGTAGCACTTGAAGCACCCATGGTTGTTGTGGCTGAGCTTGGCAAACAGATGGGTGGCATAAAATTCAACTAGGGAAAAGGAGGAAAGCAACTAACCTTTTGAAAGGTTACAGTGCTCTAATTTTGCCTAATAAATGAAAATTAATTTATGAACTGGTTCTCCCCCTCAGCTGTTTTTATTGGAAGTGCATGCTTCTTTCGAAAATGAAATGACATTAATCTTGGGGTAACAACAAGCTACACCAAAAGAGACCTACAACCAATCACAACGTACTGAAATTCACTGAAATGGGTTTAGCTCGAGTGACACCCCAGGTAGCAATTTGATTTGGTTCATTTTTTCCTTTGGGAAGGTCATTGTTACAAGGAGATTGTTATAGGATTATTTCATGGTGTTATGCTTATTTTGGAAAGATTACAAGAAGTTCTTCCCCTGCATTTATACAGACATTTTACTAACTCAGTTGTCATTTAATTTTGTCAGCCTTTTTTATTTTGGTTAGTATCATTCTTTGAAAATAACTTTCCTGTAGGGATTTCTTGCACAAGCTTCTTGTACAAGCTGGCTGTTTATGTGTCTTGGATTGCTAAGAAAACAGAATTAATTCTGTATTTCCATTTTTCTTTAGTTAAAACATTTTTCTCTAAAACATGTTCTAACTACTGCTTTTTTGACTGGAACCAAGTTTGTCTTGCCTCAGGTTTTCAATAGTGCCCTCAAAGCCTAATTAATTTACTTGTAGTCTGCTTCTTGATATCAGAATCTATTTATATTTCTTGGGAAAATATTGTAATTACTATTCAAATGTTATTAAGAAAACAGATAATGAATATCATGCAAAATTAGATAGGGTCCTGAAATTCTCACTTACACTATAGTGTTGCTCCAGAAACAGATAAAATGCTTTCATTATGTAATGTTTGCTTCTCACAGTGAGCAGAGTTACACAAGACTCGTAACTGCAGCCTTCCATCCTGACTGTGAGTAAACAGGCAATGCATCACAGAATATGCAAATTCAGACAAATAAACAATGAGAGTTAAAATTCTTATCTAACCCTAAAGCATCCTTCGGTTTGTGCAATTGTGTGTCTTTGGGGAAAAATGTTTTGTAGATTACACATACCTTTACCTTTATAATTCGAACAAATAGCATCTACAAATGACATGGATAGTGATCCAGGGGGGTGCAGAATAGCATTTTAATCTCCTCCTACACCTTGAAGTACCCTGCCTCTCCAGCAGAAAGATGGATTTTGATTCCCTGACAACTGTAACCATGCCAAGGTTCATCACAAAGGGAAGGAGAAGAGCTCTGGGAAGCCTTGATAAACACTGAGCAGATAGGCCTATCTGACTGCTTCTGGCTGTCCTTGTAATTACATAGCAGATATTATCTGGAGACACAAAGGCCTAATAGCTGCTTGGCAATTTGTCAGCTTCATGTGCTAACCTTCCAATGAATTACTATTGTCAGCCTTCCAATTCTTTACCCCATTCAGAAATTTCTATGCATTATACTCTACTTCTGAAAAGTCTTCAATAGCAAAGGGGTTTTTTTCTCTTAAATAAAAATTACATTGTACACACAGGTTTCCACATGCACATACAGTTGTATCTTAACCTGTGTACAACATTCTATTTTCTACTGGGCAGTGTAAGTGCTCTGCAAGCGCAGGACTGTGTGGCTCAAATGCAACGTCACATCCAGTGCAAGCAGAGATACCTCGGCTCTGGTGGTGTGAACAGAGGTGATCCAAGCACAGCAGAGATGATCCAAGTACAGCAGAGATCTTTTCTGACTTGGCAAAGGAATAGCAGGTCCATAGAATGGACAGACGTGTGACAGAGCTGCATAGTGGGAACACACAGGAGGCGGCTCTCCCTGGGAACACAGTTCTGTTCCATACGGATTTCAAGAAGGTGTTAATGTCCAGGCATAAATAATCTGGTTGCATTGTGCCATTCCCTAAGTGAGCTATGCTGGATGACAGATGCAGGGCATTTAGCTCATCTGGAACTTGGTGTTAACATAGCTGCACTGCTTATAATATTAAATAAGCATTTAAACCTGGTAATTTAAATGAACTAGCTAGCTCAGTACCTCTTCCCTGTGTCATTGCAAGCAATGCATTCCCTAAGACCTTGGAGGGCCACAACTAATGCTAACCTGAACAAGAATGGACTTTGACACCTTAGTGCTTCATTTCTTCAGCTTCAAACAATCCATACAGTGAACTAGGCAGCCCCTCAGTACATCAGCCTTATACTACGTTAAACATGCTCTTAGGTTTCAAAGAAGTATAAGCTGAAAACTTTCTATATCTTTGCAAGAGTACTAGATACAAAACCTGAGATCTTAAGTATAAATCAGTACAAAGCCATCACCTGAGGCCTTCCATGGCAGAACTCCTAACTTCACATTCTCTATAAGCTTGGATAGATAAAAGGATCTATTAATATTTTATATATTTAAAGGTTAGCATCTTTTACGTAAAATGCAACTACTTTTCTTAGGGATTAAAAACACATTAATGCCTGTGGAAAGGAGAGAGACAGCCAGCCAGACCAGAATGGCTGTTAGGTGTATTCTGTGGCCCAACAAACAGCACCAGGTCTGACTGTAATAAAGCCCCAATTACCTAATCTAGGGGAGGATAGCTGGCATTTCCTTCTACCCGATGATTTAATTCGGCCTGTCAGCCAGGGTTAATTGGTTTCTGGTTGACTGAAAAAAGTGACAGTGACATCAGCTCCCTGCTACCCTCCCTGACTGAAATTCTTGTTGTCTCGTACAGGGCCTCAGCACACAGGGTGCTCCAGCAGCTCTTACAGGTCTCTCACCAGGCACTGCAATGGAAATGCAGCGATGTAAGACGTGGAAAAACCTTTTCAAACTGCTTACCTTAGGCATTTCGATAATATATTTTTGGGAAGCAAGATAATTTCAGTACAGGAAGGTCTGGTTATGCTTGTTTTGCTGGAAATTTGATAATATTGTTGCAGTTACGATGGTCTAAGGCTACAAATAAAGCAAGATTTATTGGGAGAGGCAATACCTTTTACTAACCAGCTGATACGACTGGAAAAGTAGAGGTGTTTTTGGGCATGTGAAGCCTTCTCAAGGTCACGTTGCCAAAGCTGGGGCACTGTTTTTAGTTCCAGTTGTGACATACACCATCTGAACTAATAAAAGATATTACGTTTCTCCCCGGTTCTTGCCTTGTTTAAAGGAAAATACCTCTGATGCTAGTGGTGTGTTGTTGCAAAAGGTTTAATGTGCTCTGTTGAAAACATCACCCAAAATAACAGAAAATAAATATGTTAAGCCCTTGTTTCTTCTTTACACAGCTTCAGCAGTGGGTACAGCTTTAATTTACAGCAATTTCATAGCACTGCTTAAGACTTACATCAGTAGAGGGCAGACAGATATTTCCTCCGGTGTTATTCTCTTTGGTTCAGCTTTCCTCTCACTCTCCCTCGTTTCCCTGTGAGCTGCCAAGCACTGGTGGATCAGGTGGGGCAGGCATGGATGGCAGGAAAGGACACGGGCAGTTTCTCTCTGCCCAAGGATCTTTTCAGTTCCTGTATTTTTCAAAGTGCGAAGGCAATGCAGTGCACCTATGAATGTACCCGTACAGCTGGCCTAGTACTGAGTTCAGAATTAGCAGATTTAGCATTTCTGCTTCATTGTGACAGCAGGGAGTGTGTTGTTCCTGGCCACTGCTAATTTCACCTCAGGGCTGCACTGGATTAGCATTCCAGGAGGAAATCTGTTCTGTGGAGTCTGTAGCCATACTGCTACTTCCACGCTGTATGAATCCCCTGGAAAAAGATGGCAATGTCCAAGATCATTGTTATTCAACCCATGCCTGCCTACAGAACATTCTAGAGAACAAAACCCAGGCAGAGGTACGGTGCCCACCCTTCCCTGCACTAAATTTCCTAGATGGAATGAGGCAGGCTGATAGAGTCAGGGTGGATCTGACCTCCTTCTCTCCATGTTTCACTTGCTGCACTTTAGAGAGGAGACAAGGGGAGAAGCCTGATCAACATGATTCACATGTCAAACATCCATAATAGTACAACAGGCCTCCAGCTGATTAGTGCCCCAGAGAGTCCTGAATTGAGAGACAGGGGTGGTCTTTTCATGGCCTATGTGAAAGAATTTCTTGGCAATGGTTCCAGCAATGGCCTTTATTCAGCACTGTTGGCCAGAAAACTTGTTGGAGTCTCTAGACAATCTTATAACCCTTTCACTTCACAGCCTAATTTAAAACATTTGTGTGTATGTGGTGATTGGCAATAAAATACAGAAAAATCTCAGACCAGAGGAAGTATAGGCTTTGTGGGTTCTTCCCTAGGCCCCACCCATCACTGACATATCTGGGATACAAAAAGGAAGAATGACAGCATGGGTCATGTTTCAGCAGTGTCATACACCGTGAACTCATGGCAAATTAGCTATATAATTCCTAGAGAGAGAGAGACATTTACCTTAGCAAAAATGTTGTGGCCAAAGTAAAGGCAGCTGTTTGGAAGAGAATGTGAATGTATGTGCTACTACATTTATAACTGGGTACTTACAGTGATCAGCATATAAGGAATATATTGGGAATAAACTGAAATAAATCAGTCAGGTATTAAAATTTGCATGCTATTTTTATGTAATTTTATTTCTCTTTGGTTGGCAGCTAAGTGCTTAACTTGAGTTGGTTCACTATCTGCTTATTGTTTAAATAATAAGGAGATTCAAATATCTGTCATGTTTAGTTTCACTCTATCTCAGAAGTCAAGATTTTGAGCTGGCAAACAAGTATTTCAAGATGAAACCACCTCCTCCAACATCAAACCTTTTTGCACAAAGATACTTCTTAATTTCCAACAATTCCAAACTGTTGTTTTCTTGGGCAAATCTAAACAGCTGCATTTGTAAATTCTGTACAATCTCAACATACGTGAGCAAGTGTTTATTCTTTGATGCTGTCTTTAATTAACGTAGAAGTCAGCTTTTTAATCTATACGGGATACTCCATTAACTGGCAAGAAAATTTAGTATGAATAAGCATTGGAACAAAAGGGATTAATATAGTTGAATTTTGCCTGTACTGCTTGTACTTTGTCTGTACCAACTGTGGAAGACTTAATGCTGAAAGAACTGTAATGACCTGAGATTTCAAGGACGTTTTGTTTCCAGAGCATAATTATTGTTGCAATGCTGGGCATGGTAATGGACCACTTAGTACTGTAGGATTTTTCTTTGAACTAAATCCTTCATGTATCATAAAACAGCAAAAGAAAAGAAAGTGTTACCTAGGCTTGTGCTAAGTCAAAACGCCTGCTGAACTTGTACAATTTGGCAATTAAATGTAGATGCTTTGTAGACTGCCAAGTAACCGCATTGTACTCAACACAGAATAAATAATACCAGCACAAATAATGAAAAAATCAGGTAGTCATCTAGGAAAAAAAACCAAAACCCGTCCCCAAGCCCCCCAACAACACAGAAGAAACGCAAGTCTTGGGCCCGTTCCAGGGAATGCCTTCCTAGCTTGGTTATGCTTGCTGGCAAAATAGTTCTCAACAAGGTTGCATTTTCCTTATGTATTTCACTCCTGAAAACTGATGAAGCACATAGTTTTGTACTTCCCAAATGAGAGTACTTGCTATGGAAACAGTAAGACCCAGGAAGCCGATTACCCACTAATGATGTTTTTATGTGCCTGCTATTCCGATTAGAATGATATACAAGGCTCAGCTTAAAACTGGCAGCGTCCTGCTCTAGAACTTCCTTTTTCCATGGAAAAAATTAAAATAGAGAAACCTATCAAGTAGAGAAGCTTATTTTTACAGTTTATGAACACTTTAACTATGACTCTACAGAAATAAAAGTTGGGCAAGCACAAGAAACATCCTAAAAGAGCAGATGGCTCAGAGATAAGTAGATTTTTGTCTTCAGTGCAAGAAAACCGTAGTAATATTGATTGCTCTATTTTTGACACCATTGTTTCACCTCAGTAGTAACGACTGAAACAACAGATATCACTTAAAATATTATTTGATATAGTTTATTAGAATAATTTGTTTGTAATATACTATTAAAAATAAAACCCCAAACAACAAAACAAACCCGATGCTAAATAATTGTAGACTTCAAGGAAAATGCAGGGCTGTGAGTACAGGCAGAACAGCAACACTCAGGAGGCAACAAATGCTTTGAGAATTTTCACTATTTTTATTGAAAAATGCAACACCTGTGAGTCATGCTTTGTTCAGCATCGATTTACAGATTATACATACAGAATGCACGTCGTGGAATAAAGTCTAATCCTGTATTAATCCTTCTCTAAAGCTGCCAGGAAAACAAGTTCCTTTTCGGTATCCCATTGTCACTGGCAATTGGTTACCCTGGGAAAGATGGAATGAACGCTAAGGAGCTGCATCCCGAGCGGATCCCCGCGAGCCGAGGGGCGCTCCTGGGGCTGCTCCCTCTGCTACCCGGGAAGCACGGAAACCGGGAACTTCACAACTGTTTATGTCAAGTGCTTCAAAATACTCAAGCAGAAAACAAATTCGAAGTAGCATTATTGAGCAGAACTACGGGAAGCACGAAAACGGGGAATTTCACAAGTCCTTATGAGCATTGCTTCGAAAATACTCAAGCAGGAGACGAACTCAAAGCACTGTGATGGCGCAGAAGCGCGGGCGGCTCGGCCACCCCGAGTCCCTGGCGCTGTCTGAGCGGCTCTCCTGCTCTCGGCTCGCTGTTTTCACCCTCCGGGCCGCGCTCCGGCTCCGGCCCCTCTGAGGGCGCGGCCCCTACGGCCCCGTCCCGCCGCCCGCCCCGGCCCCGC
>WBMZ01000297.1:0-17178 GCA_013400975.1 Atrichornis clamosus
CCGCCGCACGGCGCGGTCCCGGCGGAGCCGCCGGCAGTGTCCGAGCGCGCCGCGCGCTGCAAGGAGGCACCGGGGGCGCACAGGAGTGTCCCCGCCGTGGTGTTCCCCCGTGCTCAGGCCCGACAGAGCAGTACGGCCCGTGTGGGACGGAAAAACCTCTTTCCTCGGGCCAGCTGGGGAATGCCGGAGGGAGGTTGGCCAGGCAGGCACACCGGTGCGCAGCCCTCGGGCACCGAAGGCAGAGCTGCGCCTGCAGACGGTCAGAGCTCCAGCTGCTCTGCTCCGGAGGCTGCCGCTCTCCGCTGCCCACAAACACACGGGGACAGCACAGTGCTCATCCGGACAAAAGAGGCTTCATGGTGATTTATTGTCACCCCACCTCCACAAACACGTGAGAAGACAAGGCCGGGCAGCGTGTGAGGGTGCATCACTGGAGGTGTCCAGGAGAGGCTTTCAGAAATCATAGAATCATAGAATGGTTTGGGTGGGAAGGGACCTTGAAGAGCATCTAGTTCCGACACCCCTGCCATGGACAGGGACACCTTCCACTAGACCAGGTTGTTCGAAGTCCCATCCTACCTGGCCTTGAACTCTTAGAGGAATGGGGAACCCTCAGCTTTTCTGGGCAACGTCTTCCAGTGCCTAACCACCCTCAGTANGTCCCATCCTACCTGGCCTTGAACTCTTAGAGGAATGGGGAACCCTCAGCTTTTCTGGGCAACGTCTTCCAGTGCCTAACCACCCTCAGTAAAGAATTTCTTCCTAATATCTAACCTAAACCTCCTCTTTTTCAGCTTGAAGCCATTCCCCCTTGTCCTGTCACAACATGCCCTTGTAAATTGGCTCTCTCCATCTTTCATGTGGGCTCCCTTCATGTACTGGAAAATCCCTTGTTTTCTACAGAGTGAACAGTCCCAATTCTTTCAGTCTTTCCTCATTGGAGAGGTGCTCCATCCCTCTGATCAACTTGGTGGCCCTTCTCTTGACTTGCTCTAACAATCTGATGTCCTTCCTGTGCTTGGGATCCCAGAGCTGGATGCATTTCTCAGAAAACATGCAACCAAGGTGCTGGAAAACTGGTTTTACCCCCGACATTCCTTCAGCCCTTTTTCTCAAAGTTCCAGTAATTTAAATCATGCCCTACTTTTTTTTCCCTGACATTTTGTCCTATTCTTCTGAAGTTCTAGCACATCTAGAAAATAAATTTCAGAAATTCATCTGTCTTAATTTATACATGGCTGAGACCATGCAGCAGTCGAACCATGCAGTACTGGCATGCTGCATGAGCTGGAACCCTCCTGGGGTGCTTGCTCTGTTCCCACACTACTGGTCTGGGGTGGTAAAAGGATGTTAGTGTCACTTGAAAAACCTACATTCCCATATTGTAAGAGATGGTACTGCTACTGATACTGGTGTATCGCAGGGCAGAACTAAACCCATGTAAAACATTTACAAGGTTCTACTTTGTTACACTGAGAATGAAGCTTTGAGGCAATGGTCCAACACAGGAACAGCACTGTACCCTAATGCTGTTTTAGTTCTTCTGAAAAATGCATTTGAGTATGGCAACATGACAGACCACTTTGTTTACTGCAGCCTGAGCTGGGACAGCCACTTGCATGTTAATTTATTGGTGTAGCTACAAGAGATATGCTTATTTTACAGTGACTCTTTTTTTTTAGTGGCTAAATTATACTACTGTAGCAAAAATAATTATGATTATTATGAAATACTTTTTTCTTTTATGGTTTTTATGGCAGACACCCTTTGTCTTCTGAACAGTTCAGTTCCCTACAGAGAGGTTTTTCTCCTTTCTATCTTTAATTTTCCTGGTGCCTGACACTGTTGGTAGTCTCCCTTCCACGGCACTGTCACATCTCTGACAGTTCGGGAGATCAGACATTACAAAAACCGTGTCCTGAGAAACACACTGTGTGTCACGTGCCATACTCTTACAAATATTTCAGGTTGTTCACATTTTAATCTGGCTGGTGCAGTTAATCTAGAGGAGGGCCTGGGCAGGCAGTGATGAGATGTTTGGATTCAGTTTCAAGGCAAACCATCAAATGACGTCTCTTATGCCAGTAAAAGAAACCAACCTGAGGAGCCTTCTGGTAAAGACTTCCTTCCTTTGGGGAATTCATAGAAAGAAAAGAAAATAAAACCAGATTATTGTTTAAAAATAACTTGTGGTTCTCTCACAGACACAACTAAAACAAGCCTTGATCAGGTAGGAAACACCTGATTTTTAATATCCTCTCTAATTTTAAATCTATCATTAAGGTATGTGGCTAGCAGAGCACAAAATCCACTTTAAACTGTACGATAAACATTCAGAAGGATTTATATAGTTAGATATTACAGAACAAAGATAACATGATGGTGCAAAAATATTACAACCATCAAAGGCAGCTAATAAGTTGCCCTTTGCTCTACCATTTAAGCACATGCTACTTGAGCTGGTGTCATGCCACACTGATTTGAGGAAGCTGGGAGAGACAGTTTGGGATGGGATTTTTCAAAAAATGTATGGGTGATTGATCCTCAGCTGCATCTGACCAGAAGCTTTCCTTTTTCTTGGACTGCAAGTCAGTACTGGATACCTAAATATGTAAGTCCCCTTCCACACCAGCCTTCAGGATTTTACCTAAATGAAAAAATTAAAATTCAATTGGAGTGGAAGAGAGAACTCCTTAACAGGTAACATTGATAGGTAATACTTAAGACAGATGGCAAAAAATAGGTGTGGAAGACTTATTCTGCCT
The DNA here is from genome assembly GCA_013400975.1 of Atrichornis clamosus. Taxonomy (NCBI): domain Eukaryota; kingdom Metazoa; phylum Chordata; class Aves; order Passeriformes; family Menuridae; genus Atrichornis; species Atrichornis clamosus. Next base: position 2,766 of record WBMZ01000297.1, read on the forward strand.
CAAAATGAATGGTGCTACACCTAATTTAACTGCCATGACAGCTCTCATTTGGATCAACACTACCCATAAATCAACTTTCTAATAAAGATCTACAAAGCTGGGAAAAAATTGCAATGCTATGCAGCAAGAGGGAGTGTTTGCATTTACATAGGTACGTGTTGTGCCCTGACTGGTAGCATAAACATTTTTTCTGGATGAAAATTTTCATGCTTGGTCTGGGTTCCAAAAAAAAAAGATGGAGATGGGAAGAAGACACTTAAAGTGAAATGAATTCTGAGAAAAGATTTTAGATCTATACATAGGCAGCTTTCAGTAAACATAATTATGTGAAAGATGACAAAACATGTAATATGAAATACAGAATTGAAACAACAAACAGAACCACAAAAGAGGTAGAATTTATATTCTTTGCTCATAACTTCCAAGTATGGGTTGGTCACCAAAATGCGTATGCCCTGTGAGTGGGCAAGTAAAGTTCCTATTGAACAATGTTTAGGACTGTGCCTGATAGTGCAAACACATTTTATATTTATTTTATTTTATTGCAACCAAGAAATAAAAGCCCACAGTCAGTACTGGTAATTAAACTGGTTTATTTTTAAGTGGCATGCATATGCCAATTAATGATAATAATTAATGTGCTGGTTTTTACTTCAGTGCTGCCAGTATCTGTTTGGCTATTTAGCTTTCATAAAGACTTCTGAATGTTTCCTTGTAATACAAGCTCTTTCCTTTGGAAAGATAGCTAGTTACCGTGCTGGCTCTTAACCTGCAGTACCAGGAGCAGCCAAACTGGAGGCTGTGGTTTGTGAGTTATACCCCTATCTTTGCCTCCAGCATCACTTGAATAGGAATATGGAAAATCTGTTTCCCTCCAAACTAGAGGCGCCTGTTGAATATAATGTAGTGCGTTGCCTTGATTTTCATGTCAATGAAATATTCTTCCCTCTAGAAATGTGTTCATGTTCTGTGCATGTCTTGTGGAAAGATTAGGAATAGTTTTCACCTTCTTCTCCTCCTGGATGGTATTTATGGAAATGTATCTCAAAACCAGTTGGAGTTGAACACATGAGACAAGAGGAATATCATTTCAACTTTTCAGACCTCTGCTTCTGGTCATTTTGAGTTGGAATTTCTATTCTTTTGTAAACAATGGAAGTATCTTTCCTTTCCTCCTCCTTTCTGCCTGCCCTCCATCCCAGCCAGGCAGGAAATCGGGTTTGCTCCTCCTCTGGGGATCATGTATGGCTTTGTGTGGCTTACATATGGGATCTTTGTCTGATAACCAGCCAAGTCTTCTGTCGAGATCAATCCTGTGCTCACAGCACCTTTGTTATTGATCAGTGGGGCACACTTGGTGCCAGCAGCTGGTTACAGGAAGTACTTTGGCCTGTGATCCTATGTGGGTAGGTAATATTTGAGTTAGCTGAGAACAAATAAAACTGACAGTTGGAAGTCACAAAAAGAAAACTTGTTTTTGCTAACTAGCTAACATTTGCAGGGATTTGGCAGTGTGATTGCCAGCTGCTACAGCTTGCGACTGAGGTCACCTTCTCTTTGTATATAAACATTAGTCATTTACTAAAGAATGTAAAAAACAGGTGTTCAGTGTTCATTGGTAATCTGTTCTTTTAAAGGGATGCTGTAAGACAGCACCTGACATAGAACAATCCCTTGTATGCCTGGTGTTGTTAACATAAACACACTTGTACTGTTACTTAGGCAGTGCCATTGGTATGCATGGTACAGAAAAGATAAACAAAATGACAGATGTTTAAGCCAGATGAAATTACAATTAAACTAATGACACACAAAAATAAAGGAAGTGTGGCAGGAAAATGTGAAAGAACATAGAAATCACTGCAAGCTATTTTCCCTAACTTTTTTTTTTGTCTTTAAAGGGGCAGTTCTGCATTTTATGGCCAGTATGGGAATTGAAGATTGAAGCTGAAAACTCTTATCTAAATGGATCTTGAAATACAGGTGTGCTTTTCCCACATGATGAGAGAAGATATTGAAGATGAAGAAATTTGCATGAAAAAACCCACAGTGATTTGTAGAAAAAGGGAATTAAGCTGTCATCTGAAGGTGTGTCCTCTGGAACAATTTTAAACTTAACCTTCCTATAAGCTGTAAAATGTAGCAGGACTTCTGATGCCATGGCCTTCTCTACACGTAAATCTACACATTTAGGTTGACTTGACAGATTTCATTAGATCATTTCACACTTATGGGTAGACAAGTCCCAAATTAAATTAAGAAAGAATTTAAATAAATCTAAATAAGAATTCTTCTACAGTAGACTTTAAATTTCTCTAAATGAGATACACAGGGATTTTTATCTTTAGATGATTTGTCAGAGCAAAGACTTATTGGATGAAAGTCAGGCCTCCCCTCTTTCAGTGCACGGACTCACAGACCCACTGAGAATGAGATTCACCATCCGGTGCTGCCCCACATCTTGCAACTCCTGCTCTCACACCCCAATGGCTCTGCCCAGCTTTCAGTTCCCCACTGCAGCAGTGAGACACAAGGCAAAGGGAAGGGGGAGGGAATGTGTCAGGAGGGAATGTTGCCTTTCTGCATAGTGTGGCAGGCTCTAGATAGAGGGTGCTTCATTCAATGTGGCATCACTGTGTCCCGGAGTGATTGGTTCAATCACACATTCACATGATGTGAGACATGGGTGTTTCACATATGTTGACTATGCCCTAACCAAGGACTGTCCTTTCTCATGTTAATTCCAATGAGATGATGTGATTTATGTCACCATTGAAAAGCCCAGTATAGCTCTAAACTGAAGACACTGGACTTTTATTCTCCCCTGTACAAGGGGGATGGTAAAAATGAGAATGAAGGAACTGTGGTTGCTAATTATGCTAATTATGTTCTAGCATTTAAGAATGGCAGGATCCTGTTCTGCTGGAGAAGGAGCTTGAAAAGTCAAGAAAAACATGCATAAATAAGTGTGATACAGTATTAGCCAGTGTCACACAGTCAACACACTGTCAGTCTAACTGCAGTCTGACTTTGTACCAGCAGGTATTATCAAATTGTATTTTAAGGATTAGTGGAGTAGCTGTGAAGATGTTACTGAAGCACTCCTCCGCGTCAAGACAAGTTACACTGGGGTGATACACATTCAGAAAAAACATGATCCCAATGCAAAGTAATCTCAATCTTCATTCAGGTATGGTGTTCACAACTACATTTTTTAAATGTAGGACACAGACAACTACCAAAGAGTGGCAAATTTTTAAAAAGGTTAAGTTCTTCTAAAAGAGCGTGAAACACTTGGTGGGGGGTGAGCAGTCAAGCAGCACTCTAGCAGAGCAAAAACAGTTTTTTGTGCTTGTGACAGCATCATTTTCTTTTAGTCACAAATTGTCATAGCCTCCAAGCCAAAATTACTGGAATTTTTTCCATTGTGCATGAAGCATTTTTACAGAATAATTCCATCTATTCTTAGCAAGATGTTCTTTGGTGTGAATTCTATCTATTGTTAGAAAGTGTTATTGAGAAAATATGATTCTAATCTTGTGACTTTTTGCCTTGATATCAAGAGAGTCACTGCCAAATATGCAGTCATATCTTTTGTTAATAAAAACAAGTTACAGGATCTATTAATAGAGTGGTCATAAATAATTATGTTGCTGGGGGGGAGATTATCTGTCATTTTACTTGTAGTAAAATGGTACTCCCAAAGGCTAATGATATTAGGAAAATTAGTTGCTGTTAACCTAGTTCATGTACAGACTGTCCTGTAGGGAAAAAAAAAGCATTGGAATAACCACTGTGGAAAGGAAAATGTCATTTATAAATTTTTCCAGCCCAAAGAAAAAAATTCTTCTATTTCAGCCCTAAAGCATCCCACTGACATATGCTTCAAGGAAATTATTTTGTACCACGCAGTTCTATGACTTTGTCATAATGTTGACAGGCACAGCGAAGAAAGAAACCGCAGTCAGGAATCTCACAATGGCAACGAGAGCAACACCTGAAGTAATCATTGCTAATTTTCTGTATTTTCCTTTATTCTCCCAGCAGAACATAGGACATCCTAAACATGCCAACCAAAACTTCAGCAGACCTAGTGGTTTTAGAAAAGTGCATACTAATAATGTATGTCAGCTGAATGGCAACAGGAAGATCCAATGAACTACACCATCGCTTTCATGCACATGATTATCATGTTTTCAATAGCATTGTAAATTAATGCTTTCTTTTTTGCTTTCTTTTTTGCTTTCCCTTTTCCTTTTTACCCCCCGTGTAACCTCTCTTTTGTTCTATCAGATCTGATAATGAAATTAAATCAGCATAATCTATAATCTTCAATTCAGGCATAGATTAAAATTATGTCTCACCAGATTTAAGATGTATCACACATATTGTTTCATTTTGGGTTTTTTATTTTTTGGTTTGGTTTGGTTTTTGTGTTGATTTTATTCCATGAAACATTAATGGCCTACAGATTTATTTTCTCCAAGTCATGTCCGTTATTGGCAGAAGTGGTTTCTGAGACCTACAAGCCAAGGAATCATTTAGTAGGCAGGTCACTTCTTCAGGACATCCAGGCCTGGGAGCTGGGCATGGCAGCCTCCCTTCCATTTTTCAGTTGGATGTCTGCAAAATGCTGGCAACTGTTAAAAGGAAAAAGAAGCAGTCCCTCAACTTTCCCCCACGGAAATTTTCCTCTGGCAATTCCAGAGTCTGTGAAGGAAAGCCATGCAGCCCTCAGAGCTGGAGAGTCTGTTGTCAGTGGCATTGCTCAGTGCCATGCAAGTCATGCAGGAAAGTCTCTTCAGCTGCATACCCAGGGCCATTTTAAACCTCTCAGCTTTGGTTTTCATAGGACTTTGCATTTTTCACTTCTGTGTCCCAAAAGCTGGAAGTGTTTAGTGAATGAGGCAAGACACTGTGCAAAGAGAAAGTCTGATGATTAAATCAGCTGCCTCCTGTCCTAGAGAACTGGGTTGCAGCCCTGACTTTGCCACAAAATTCTTCATTCTTTGTAATGATGGACAGTCATTTATAAGAGATAAAACCAAAGGGTAGGATCCTCATTATCTGCTTAGGCAATTCACAGTGTGTAACTCAGATATAAAAATCCAGAGTTTCCAAAGCAAGAGTGGAGTCAATAGAGAGGAAAATACATTGACTTTGCTCGAGGGACATGGAAAATAAGTTCTTTCTCCTTGGAGTCAGACCAGATCTGCAGAGTTATATTTACATGACACAAGGAGTAACAGCACAGATCCCTCCAACATCAAACTGTTCTAAGGATGCTGACCTTGGCATATGGATTTTTCTGTGCTAATGAGGTGTTGGATCAAGTAATGAATAAAAAAATAGATTTTTAACCTGGTGCCAGATTGCTGTGTTTAGTGACAGAAGGCCATTGCTGGATACTGATCTTAATTCAATACTGTGAGCTCAGCAGATGCTTTTCCTTAGTCTGTATTATTGCTATACCAAGTATAGCAATATGGTTTTTACAATACTAGGCATTACAGAAACTTGCCGATTTTCTGATAGCAAAGGTAAAATAAAGGAAAAGAGCTATTATTTTACAAGTTTGCTTTTAAAGGGCTGAGAAATCCTAGATTTTGAAAGCTAATTACAGGTTTTTAAACACTGGAAAAAAAAATCTGAGCAGTCTATATGACCATTTAAACGTTGCTTAATATTATATGTGATCCAATGAGAATATTAATCCATGTATATTTAAAATATAATCTCTCAGGGTCAATTTAAATGTAAACGTTAAGGTAAATTTGAAAAAAACTTGAGGATATCTGAACTTTAAAGGCTCTCAGAGCATACTGAAGTCTGCCTAGGTAATTTGTCTAGCTAGTTTTGGTGAGGAGATAGTCACTAGGGGTTGATGTAGGACAAAAATTACAAGGTACAATCATCTGACTAATTTTGTTTATTTTTATTTTGCTGTTTTTAGCCTTTGGTCGAAGGTTGGACTTGATGATCTTGGAGGTCTTTTCCAACGTTAATGATCCAAATGGGTTTCCAGTGCTGTCCAGAATAAATTAAAATCAAAAAACAAATAAAACAAAACAAAAAACCCCAACTGAGTAAAAACAACACCCAAACAAAAAACCCCCAAACAACAATCCCTCCAAAACAAAACAAACAAAAAAACCCACAAAAACCCAACCCCCCCAAAAAACCAAAAACCCAACCCAACCCAACCCACCAACCAACCAAAAAACACACACACAAAAAAAAGAAAAAAATCCCTGAACAAATATTGATGACTGCTATATAAGAGGAACTTACTCATTATTAATGTAATACTCCTACAACACTAGTGTAATAGTATTACAATTGTGTTTTTCTGATCTGGGCATACCGGAGTATTCTATAAGGAATTCTGCTTTTCAGAACTGGTATAGCCTGTGGAAGTTCAAAAGATAATACTTTTTCCAAAGGTATAGAGATAATGATCTTTGCAATATATATTGTGGATGCTAAAACAATTTGATGAATTTAATAAAGAAAATCCCTTGGAAGCTGTTGAATACAGGCATAATGGCCCTGGGTAAGAATTTGCCGAGGATTGGAAGATGGTTCTTGAAGAATGTCATTGTACATCTGATTTGTCCTCATGCTCCTCTGGGCAGCTGGTAGTGGTCACCAATAGAAACACAATACTGGCTGGATAGACTTTGATTTAGCTTGTTAAAATCATTCTCATGTTTGAGAGGTATTATATACGTGTATGTATATGTTTCCAGTATCCAAATCACACTGCACATTGCCAATGTCACTCTCGTCTTGCTGAAGTGGAACGTGTACTTACTGAAACACAGGGGAACTGGCAAGTCTCTTTTAGATGGAAAAAAAAAAGGCTATTGTGGGGGGTTGTTTTGCGTTGGTTTTTTCCCCCTAAGAGTGTGCAATGCCACATCTTGGGATGAAAATGAAGAATTAGCTGTAATAATGTGCTTATGTAAAACAACATTGGACATATTCTGCACGGCAAACATCTTGTGTTGGAATAAATGTCTCTCTGGTGATGTCAATGTGAGAACAAGCACTACAGTGTTGTTGAAGTAATTGGGAGTCGCTGAGTGAATTTGCTGGGGAATCCTGCAGAAAGCCTATATATGGTAATTTATCTAGAAAGTTCTCTATTTCTGTTTTGTAACAGCTTTATGCAGGACAGTGAATACATTTAACATCTTTCAAACTGACAGAAGACACACACCAGCCTTCAAGTCTTCCACCCAGCACCCTGCCCAAGGGGTGGGCAGCACCGGCAGCAGGGAAGGGGCCTCCTCGCCGTGGGTTGGCACAGCACCGTGCTGGCTCCAAGGTCAGGACACAAAAAAACCATCTCCTGTTGGGGCTGAAATGCGGTGGGCTGTGGTCACCAGGTGTATAAAGCATGCTGGCATGAGAGGTTTCTTTGTAAAATCTAGCAGGACAAATAACTCTCCATTACTTTAAATATAAAGTGAAATGAAATTCTGGAAGATGACTTTTTTTCCTCCAAGTTTAATCTAACATTTGAAAAATATCAAGCTAACTTCAATAAATTTTTGTGGAGAGAGAAGCTGCCTTTCAGCAACTTATTATGATAATACAATTAACACAAAATTGTCATTGCAGTCAAAGAAGTTAGTATAGAGAACAGTAAGTCTTAAACTATAATCTCAGTCAGTTGAAATATATTTTTCTATGCTGAAGTTCACAGTTATCTCTGCTAGCACCTCTACAGGTTCACTCTAGCACCCACCATCTTGTCCTCCAGCCTTTTGTGTCCTCTAGGGCAGCCCTACCCTCTCTTCCACCATCCCATTTTATTTTGGGCACCTGACAAGTCTGAGCTCAGACTTAACCTGTTTCTTCACATTATTTTTAAAATAAAAATTAATATCAGCCTGGATAACGAGGCAAACCGAATAATAACGTGCCAGTATACAATCATATTGCAAATGGTTTGAACCGTTAAAGTGTTCCAGGTCCTCTCTGGCCAATTGCAAAACCTGGAAGGAGGAGGAAAAAACAATTGCATTCTGCCAGGAGAAGCTGTTAAATTCCTGTGAGTGAATGTGGTCCAGACTTAATTACCACTTTGAAGAGCCTATTTATAGTTGTCTGGGAAAGCACTTAAGTGAAATAGGCTTAAGTTTGCAAATAGAATAAGTGGGTGAGTATTCAGGGTTAAGACAGGGATGAGAGAGAGGCAACTGTGGGGTAACTACCCCCTACCTCTCAAGCCCTGCAGGGTGATGTCAGAGCAGGAGTTTTATATTGACTGATAGCTTGACAACTCATCAGATCTCTACAGAGAATTTTAAAAATCTGAAATTTTAAATACCGTGCAATTTGTACACAGCACTTCATATGAGCTTCAGACTTGAAAGTTGACTGGGACAGAATGTACCACAGGAAGGCACATGAAAAATTTCTTGTGTCTCAATGAGAAAAAATTAACAACTTTTCATTGCTATAAACATCTGAAATGTTTTAAAAGATAAAATGCTGAATCTCGGCATTTAAATAGTTGGCAGAACAAGGTGTAGCATAAAGAATGGGATTTGTAGAGGGGAACATGGTCAGTGGGATTTCCTGAGTAGAGCACTTATGCTGTTTGAGGAAAATACTACTCACAGCTGATAAATAAGTCAAGTGAAATGTTATATTAGGAATGATAAAGACAAATTCACATTGCCTTTATCCCAGGCCTTTCAGAGACAAATGAGTAGGTGCCATGAAATAGAGGATTAGAAAGGGATATGCAAGTGAATGTTAGCAGGACTGCACACTTAGGGAATCAATCTATATTTAAATCTATTGCTACAGTTGTTTAATACCTAACTTCTGTACATTTCGTAAATTTTCTGTTTGTAGCTAATACAGTCTTATTAAGCTGTGAAGCCTAGATGAGTATAATATCTTACTCTTTCTACATAATTAGGTTTATTTAAAATTTCGTGTTCAAGAGTTCCTCCTCTACATGGTGTCTTAAATCAATCTCATAAATGAAGTATTTTGGCATGCCACAGAATTTCAAATGTGCATTATAAAAGCCTATTATATACATATTCCAGTGGTTTATGGGCATAAAAACAGGAGAAAAAATAGCTGTGTATACATTTCATTGCAGTGAGTATCTAAGCATTTGATTTGCATTCATTCAAAGGCAAACCACAGCTTTAACACTTGAACTAAAAATACTGTGAGAGACTATTTTCTTAATGTGCCCAGATGTACTGTCCTCTTTGTCATCTACCTCACGTATCATCTATGCACATATGCACTATGGCAATGCAACTCTTTGTTATTTCCCTACCAGGAAGTGAAGCACCAAACAATAACTTGTTATTTATTTCCTTGACTGGTTGTGGACTATTGACCCAAAGACCAAACTACAGACCTTCCATGGTCCATTTAGTGGAATTACTATGAAGAAAAGAAGCAGAGGGAAAAATATTAATGATTACAAAAGGCTTGCAGGATTACTTTTCCTTTTCTCAGATGACTTGCTGCAGAATAAATGCCTCCTGATAACATATTCTTGTTTGTGTAATCTTTCAGTTCTACTTCATGTTAGGTTCAGACTTATCCTCCGTGGGTTTTCTTCCACTGATTTGGGATTTTCAATCAATTTTCTATGTGGAAGTACCTTTCCTCAAGAAAAGTGTCTTATCAGACCTGCTCGATGTGCAAAGGGAAAGGCATTCTTCCTTCATGTGTACACAGACAGAGCTCTTTACTCTGTAACCCATCCTGAAAGCCCTCAGGGATTTTACATTCCTCTTTTGCTTTCTGGCACCCTTCACACCTACAAGTAAGCCAAAGAATGACCATCAACAGACCCTCTATTCCTGGAGCCCTGCTCTTGGTTGCTGACAGCAAGTGAGAGTTGAGGGTTTGCTACTTTTTGGTTTCTCTGAAGTGGATGAGTGCTGATCACCCTTCCTACTACACACCATATCTGTCACCTATTACACCATCCCTGAACCCCTATGTAATCCCTGGGGATTGGCGCTTGTCCAGTTCCCCTACCACCTCAGTCAGTACCCCTAGGGAAGGGACAATGACCCACCTTGTTCCACCTACTTAAACCCAAATATCAAATCCCTGCTTTGCCCAGAAACCCTCTGAAAGGACTTAATGTGCCACAGCAGCTTAAGGCTGCAAAAGCAGGGCAGCCACTATGGTTTTCACCATGCTGGAAGATGCATGTAAGGCAGCCCAAGGAGACCCTCCACCTGAGAAAGAGTTCTCAGCAGTGAAGCCATTCAACCACCCGATAAATTGTCATAAACAGTGTGCACATTTCTTTGCTTTGGAGAGATGGACCTTACAACATATCTTTCTGTGTATATGTGTACGTGTGGATGTGTGTACACATCTCTAGGTATTCTCTAATTTATCTTTGCATTTATATTTTTGCATACACGTGTATGTGTGGGGAACAGAAAAGACCAAAAAGGTCCTTGTCTCTTATGATTTTATTCTGTTGGATATGGGAAAAGTAGCAAGCCCCAGCCTGCAGGACGAGTGTGATAGGTGGCCATAAGGACAATGAGGATGAAGCAGCCTTTGCTCTGGTGTTCCAGATGACACCCATGATCACAGACAAGTGACAATTTTTAGTTACGTGTCAAGACAGTACAAAGGTCCCACAGATGTTGGAAGCTCTGGGAAATAGGAAATAAATTGCAAGTAAGTGCTCACAATTAGAAGATGGGGATGGAGTTGCTATTATACACAATGAGATATCAGTTCTGACTGGCTGCCATTTTCCAGCAATTGTGAGAAAGAAGTGGAGTGCCAAAATGAGGCTGGGATTTTTAGGCAGAATTAATGGCTTTTGCTGCAGACAGCAATAAAGTTGGAACTTGTTATCTACAACCTACAGTGAGAAATGTTATCTACATTTTCTGTGAAAAATGTTGTGATATCAGTTATGGACCTGGGTATAAGAGCATGTATAACAGAGAAGATGTGTGGGTAGAACATGTGATTATAAACACTGAAGATGGCAAGGGAGGGCACATGAAGAAAAGCTGCTTATGTAATTTTGAGTTAATGGGCATAGGTGTGCCTTAGGAATGAGTGAATGTGTGAGCAATGTTTGTGGGTGGAAAAAAGTGGAAGGAAAGGAAAACAAGTGTGGAATGAAGGTGTGTGGAATACATGAGAATTGCGATGAGTATTATGTATATATGGAAAAGATATAAGTGAGAAAATGGACTGATATAAACTTACGTAGATATACCTTTATATGAAATATTATCTATTGCCATTTGTGCAGATTGATTAAAATATGCACTGCAAGCATTTAATTTCCTGTGTGGACTTTTATCTATTTTAAATCAAAATCTTCTGTGTTATTACCTGTTCCATACTGTGCAGGTCATCTTTCTTTGGCAAAGTGGTTTCTTTCTGCAACCCAAATGAGAGATATGCTGTGTTGCACCTGATTCTCTGTCTTTCTTTCTCCTTTTACCCTCTGGAAGTAGAACAGACATTAAAAAGGAAGGAAAATAAAAGGGAGGGAGCAGCAATGCAGGCCTGGGAGGGTTTCGTAGGACAGCACAAAATGCATTGCAAATTAGTACTTTGGCATGAAAATGACAGTGACCTTTTCAGGTTCTTCTCTTCTTGCCTTTTAATGTTACTCAAAAATAATCCTTGGCTCCTGAATGCCTTGTTCATTTCCTCACAAGGAACGGGCAGAAGGATGAGGTAACATCCAAGGCAGGGTACTGTTCTGGCATGGAAAATAATTGACAGCTCCTGCCTAGCACCTTGGCATGAATGTGCTGCAGACAGAGGGAGTTTCAATTCTAGTGAGGCAAGTGCTAGCCCTATCATTTCCTACTAGTTCCTGTAGGCAGCTCTGTGCATAGCTGAGTGGACTCTTGGAATCATGTTTTTCAATACCTTAATTCATAAGTGTTTAAAAATCTTCAGCTCCTAACTAAAGCTAATGATTTTTCTAGATACAGAGAGCCTAAAAGTTAGACCTGAAGTCTAGGATAATTTTAAATCTAAGGTTTTTCTGGGATATGTTCTCACATTTAACCTGCAAACTGTGCCCAGGCAGAATCTTGTTCATTATTTAGGAGGATGCAACCTGTCAGCTGCAGAAGCAGCTACAATGTACCTAAAAGTCTTGGACCTGTGCTTTACATAGTAGCATATACATCCTCAACTGCTTTTATAATTAATCCATGAGATCCAGGACACATTGGACATACAGCTCATGTTTTACATGGAACACGTGCATCATAATTCTGCCTGAGAAACCACAGCCCAGCCAAGTCTGGCTCTAACCTGGAACAATTTGCCAAAGTTAAGAATTTACTTGAAGGGCTATGACCTCAAGGAAATGTCCCACATTCAATCCCGCCAGTTCCCCTCTTGCTCACTGCTCTGTTGAGCTCCCTGCCTCCTTTTTGCTGCCTCCATGGTCAGTCCCACACTGTTTCTTCAACTTCCATCTACAGATTCTTCACTGAAGCTTGATCCTCTTTTGGGACTCCAGGAACTGATGAGGAAGAACCAGCCCATGGTGGAGGGCAGTGCTGCACGTATCCTCAGCAGGGCTTATTAGTCTTGGTGGATTATTATAGCAACCTGTCTCTACTGCTTCCAGGTATTATGAACTAGTCCAGTGTCTTGGCGTGGTGCTGAGCTGTGCAGACACTGTGCTAAGGTAATTGCTGCAAAGACATTCAAAGCAATGAAGGGAAAGTCAAGCCATGGTGCACAGTGGACAGTTGTTTGAGGTTTTTCTGAAACAAAACATTCCAATGTCCCAAAACATTAATACAGACATAAGCCATTTGAGAGTGCCTACGTCTGCTAAACAAAACCTCTGAAAATCTGGGAGATACACTTAAAATAACAGAACCTGCAACCACCAAAAAATAGTTTGTACTGTGCCTCAACTCTGCCCTCTTTGAAATACTCCTCAAAAGCATCTGTAGCACGTAAGCACCACCTTGCTTCTGGAGACACTGCTGAACTTTCTGGACCACATGAGAAACCCCAACAGTGTTTGCTGAAGCAAACTTCGTTGAGATGAACTGATCCAAACATAAGATGTTATGCTTTTGAAGATTGAATCTACAACCTTGCATTTGCTGAATTTTACACCTGGTAAAGGTGTAATTTTAATCTACTTCACCTTTGCCCTCAGAGCTTCCTACACTGCTTTGCTTTCAACACCAAACCCACCTATTACTCTCCTATCACACCTCACTACTGACAGTAACCCTGGTAAAAAGACTACGGTCTATTACTATTGAAATAATCCACAAAACATAGGTAGAAAGTCGGATCTGTTTTACTATCTATACCACCTCTTTCATTCACTGTTTTTGGATAACCAATGGGTTGTGGGGGGGTGGGGTGGAACAGAAAGACCTAAGAAGTCAGGAGCAAAAGTCCTCTAATTTCCTGCACTTATAACCACACTGCAGCAATTAATGTTCATAGAAATGTAACTTAAAACGGTGAATGCAAGTGGAACATAATTGGAATTGTGATATAATCCCTGGCAGGGTATTGCCAATTTCAAGGGGCTGAGTTAAGGTTGTTTGAGAATATATTGTTAACTCCTTTCCTAGCGTTTGGAAGCTTAGCCTGCATTACCTTAACTGTTTATGTCCAGATTTTCAAAGGTTAGCTGAAGGCAGCATCCTGCAAGGGCACAGCACACCACATGCCAAGTTTGAACTCTGTTTTAACTAAGTTTTGTGGAATTTAGTTTTAGGTGGTAGCTGGAACTTTGCATTATGGTCTCCAGCAGGCTCAGGTCAATTCAGACACAGCTGCTTTCTACTCTACAGAATGAGGTTAAGGCACCAGGTTGAAATGTCAAGCAAACCAGATGTACAGTTTTCCACCCTTCATTATCCAACCATGGATACAGCATAATCTCCCTGACTGGCATGGTCTCCAGCACGTCTCCTCCATCATCTTTTGAGGCTCTGCAGCAGACCCCCATCCCGTCCCCACGTTCCTGTGCACACCCAGATTGTTCAGCAGCTCCGAGGATTTCTGGCGGGCACTGTGGGATGCATGACCCAGCGACGGCCACGCACGGCTCCCCTTTCCCCTGATTCCCCCCCAGCCCCCAACGGGCCATGGCAGAGCATAGGCCCCGAGGCAGGACAGGACGGGCCCTGGCGGGGCCTCAGCCTCCTTCCCCCGACCCGGGCCCGGGGCGGAAGGCAGCCGCCCTCTCTCAGAGCCGACGTGTCTGGGTCTGGGCCCGGCTTCCGCGGCGCGGGGTGCGGCCGGGCCCGGCCCCGCTGCTTCCCCCGTACCCCGCTGAGCGAGCCGGGGCGGGAGGGCTCCGCAGCCCCGGCGTGGGAACAGCCGGGCGGGGCGGAGGGAGGGAAGATGGCCGGGGCAGGCGCCGGGCGGCAGG